>BJBW01002216.1:161302-312865 GCA_004320125.1 Scolopax mira | reverse complement strand
CTGGAGAAGAGAAGGCTGAGGGGTGACCTTATTAATGCCTATAAGTATCTAAAGGGTGGTTTGAAGGAGGAGGGAGCCAAACTCTTTTCAGTGGTTGCCAGTGAGAGGATGAGGGGTAACGGGCTCAAGCTGGAACATGGGAAGTTCCACTCAAATATGAGAAAGAACTGCTTCCCAGTGAGGGTGACGGAGCCCTGGCACAGGCTGCCCAGGGAGGTCGTGAGTCCCCTTCTTTCGAGGTTTTCAAGACTCGCCTGGATGCAGCCCTGAGTGACCTGCTCTAGCTCTGGGCAATCCTGCTTCGGCAGGAGAGTTGGACTAGATGATCTCTACAGTCCCTTACAACTCTAAAAATTCAGTGAAATTCAGTGAATCAAAACTGACTGAAAGTTTACTGCTATTTTGAAAAGATAGTCCCATTCTGACAAGGGACTAAAAAATTCAAGCCGGGATTCCTTCAGAGGGTCTTTTGTACTTCACAGGCATCTTTTTCCATATCAAAGGTACTGAAAAATCAAATGCTGCTCCTTCATTAGCACCTCCATTACCTCTGTGCATAAATGGAGTTTCCCTAAATCTGAACTGAAAAAAAGTTTGTAGCTGAAGCAGGAAGATAAAGAAACAAGGTCACTTCATTCAGGCAAGTCCAACCTGTAAAATGTGTTTTCTATAATCACTCAGTAAAATGTTTCTGATTTTTGTGTGTACACCGTCTGTGATTAAAGGAAGTTGCATATGAACATTTTTTAGGGTAGAACCACAAAGTAAAAGTGTTCCTGGTAGCATTTGTGATGCCATTGCAACTTCTGCAGTCTTCCGTGGGCTGAGCCTTTAGTGATTTATAGAATGTCATTATTTTGTATTTTATCTATAGAAAACATTTTATTCAACCTCTTTTTCATCTTGCTGGACCTTTATGTTTACTTCTCCTCTCCCTACATGTAATGGTTAGCATTTGGACTATGCTTCCAACTTCAAAGATCTCTAAAACATCTAACTACAAAAGATCAAATAATTATAAAGGTTCTTTTTAAATCTAGTCTCTGAAATCATGAAGAAGCAAAAGTCCTGAGATATCTCCTAAGATCTTTGTAGTCTCTGATAATACACTCAGAAAAATGAAAAATTATTTCCTGTAGGCACAGTGCTGGAGAAGGAATGCCATTATTATTAGCTCCAGCTTCCCACTGAAGTTCAGCTTTAGCTAAAAAGGCATTCCTTACACTGCTTAATGTTTGCTTTAGAGCATCTCCCTGTAAAAACTGGGTCAGTGGCTTCCAAACATCAAAGTTCATGGCAAGGCAAATCCAAAGAAAGTATTTTGAGAATTTTTTTCATTAAATATTCATCTTTTGCAATAATGTCCGCTTCCTTGATGCAATGATTTAAAAACAAGAAAAATAGTGCAAATATGCAATACTCTACTACCAAAATGACAGAAAATGCCGTTTAAAACCATTTGTAAAATATATCTTACATTGGGGGTTGGGAGTGGAAAGTATTGTGGGTGACTAAACCATGTTCACACAGGATATGACAAGAAATGCAGCCAGTGGTATTGCACTCGCTTGCCGCAGCTCAGCGGAAGCCCTGTTAGAGAAGTGCCAGAGAAGATTCATGCCTGCTCTGAAAAAGACCTCTGACAGAACTTCATCTGCCACAAGACTGAGCTATTAAAAAAAAAAAAAAAAAGGATAAATCAGAGCATTTCTCTTGCCATTTTAAATTGTACTACCTTTAATTCCTGGTATGGAGTAATCCTCCCTTGAAAAGACAATGTACAGCCAACAGTATGGAGGTTAAATAAATACAACTGAAGTCTAAGTCACCATACACACACTTGCTCTCAAGTAAAAAGAAATTACAACAACAATATGAAGCCTGCCAGTGAAAATATACAGTAATATAGTAATATAATAACCAAACCAGTGTTTTCCATGTATTTCCATCTAGAAAGTAGAGATGAAACACATATACAAATGCATATAGCATTCTCAAAAGCCTACACATGGTAAGATTTTTTTATACTTATTCAGAAAGTTGCACATCTAGATGTATATATACACATCCACTTTTTTTTACCCCTCTGATTTGCAGAGTTCTATCAACATATTTGGCAGACACCATGCTAGACAACAATACATATTTTGGCAGCGAGCAACAGGATACAGATCCTGGTAATCTGTAATCAGATGCTCTCCTGTGGTTAAACGGGGTTACTGCGAATTAAAAGTAGGAGAAACTCATGTCTGAGGTTTTTCCTCTGAATTCACGCATTTCAAAAAGCAGCGACAGCTAGCAAGTAATGAATATTTTTTGGATGAGTACCGTAGGCTCGAGGAAGAATCATGCTCCCCACAACATGGCACTGTGACCCAACTCACCTCACCAGCGCTGTGGCTGCGTTGTCTCGTTAAGTGCTGCCGATGGACTAACGCACTGGTGGGCCTGCTGCTCTGCAGGGGAAGCCGGGGGTCTATGAACGTGGTAGTGCGGGAATTGTGGTCAACAAAGAAAGCCTAGAGAAGGAGAAAGAAGAAAAAATTTATCACTAATACTTTTTTTTTTAAAATATAAATATGTCTGAGTTTAATGTCTAGTCAGGATCCAGGGTTCATTTGCTGATGTGAGGCTTTGGGAAAAATCTTCCTCACATTACTGTGGGTTGCACTTCCCTTAGGCAGAAGATGCACAACAGCTTTCCATCTCACTGAAAATATGAATGAAGACAGGCATTAAAAAATTCATGTCAATAAAGCCCTTTGAAATTCTCATCTGACAAGCACAAGAAATTTTATTATGATTGTCAAGAGAAGACTTAAATGCTTAATAAAAGTAATCCTGGTGTATTCTCTCTTTTATTTCCTCATCAGCATCTAAAAAGATGTCATTATGTGTCAAAACCATTCCCTTTTGTGAACTATTTACCATCTAATTATGAACACATTTGGGTGTATATATGTCAAGTGTATGATTGCATCCTGTGATGAACTATGATTACAAGCCAAGAGGCATTTTTGCCATCCTCTTGACACAACTATTCTAGGTTTGCTAATCTTTTAAAAAAATAAAACAAAACCTAAACCAAACAAAAACCCAACCCAACCAACCAAAAAAACCCAACCACAACCAATCAAAAAAAACCAAACACAAAAAGAAAGGTGAGCCAGGGACACAGAGATGACAACAATGAAAGCTTTTAAACCAGGCAGCTGATGAGAACTACTATATATTGTCCCATCAGCCATTTGCTAAAGGCAAGGTCACAGGAGCGTGTGTCCTAGAAAATGAAAACCACCTATAAATCTGCCCAATTTGAACCAAAAAGGTTCTTTTCCCAGTGGCAGTGTTGCACTTGGAAACCAGCACTGTTCTATTTCAACACACTTTGGTTTTTTCAATCACAATCCTGGAAACATGCAGAAGTGGCAAAAAAAGATCCCAGTTTTGAGCAGGAGAGTTACAGAAAAGTGACATCTGGTTTGAGGAATCAAATAATCTGGACCAGCAGAGAGGAGGTTGGGGACTGCGGGAGCCATTTCTCTGCTTGGATACCAGTGAGGTACTTCAACCACAGTTTCATAAACAATTTAGTCCTGTGGTGTCAGCAAAAGAAACATTCTCATCTTCCCCCATCCTGACCACTTGCTTCATCCCTTGTGCACCCTTCCTGCCTTCTGCTGGCACAAGTGTTTGTGTAGCCACACAGTGAACCCAGCTGGGGACCTGGTCCAGGCTAAAATTACTCTTTTTGTTCCTCTAACCTCGGTGAGCCCACCAGGGACGAGAAGAGAGCAGAACCAGCTCTTTTGGCAGTAATGCTAGCTTCATGAAATCATTGTTTGAGACTGCAAGGTATAGCCAGACCTGAAAAAACGCCATTCTTCTGACTGCTATGAAGGCAGGTAGACAAACCAGTGTGTCGTTCTGTACAGCAACTAAATACCATTATGTGGTGGGAGAAAACATTCATACTTCCATTTCCCAAGGAAGGAGAAGCATATGGAGGGACACCAAAGTTGCAACACCTTAAAAACACTCTAGAGGAGGAAAGCAAGCTTTCTGCAGCCCCAACAGTTATCACCTGTAACTGTAACCTGTGCCTACAAGCAAGGAATCACATTATCTAACATCAAGGAAGAACTTTGTTTTGATCATCTGACAGTTAAAGATGTACAATTGAAACTGGCTATTACACAGTTCAAAAACCATGAAGTATATTCAATAAATGCAACTTTAATTGCAACATCTGAGCCTAATGCAGAACTTGTTCACCTTGACAAATAATGATGTCACCTGCAAGGCAAATGTACAGGTTAAAGAATATGAAACCAATGGAAAAGCAGAATGAAAGGCACTCAGAAATTTCAGTTTTGAGCCTAGAAAATGACTGGAAAAGGTTGTAACGTATCCAGGCTTTCTGAAGATTTTGCTCCCAAATGATAGGTTTATTTCTCTTATTAGCAAGTGGTTGGTATAGAGTTTTTTGATGTCCCTCTACTATTTTATCTAGACTGGTCTATATGTATTTGTAAGATGTGAAGCACCTTCATTAAAACAAATAGTTGATTTCAGTAAGCCAACATTACACTGTAAAATCACTTCGAAGAAAAAAAGATACTGACTTAATTTAGAAGAAACCACTACCCAGAATTGCGCTACACAGTTCTTTGAGTTAATGCAGCAATTTAATATTGCATGTAGTGTTCTTTAGCATTACATTTAAATAAACAACTCAGTTTAAATATTAAGCTAAAGACAATCATGTCTTATTAAATATGAATGCTTGCAGTTCAGCTAATAGCAGCCTACTTTAAAGCATAAATTACTACTTTGAAGCTTTGGTGAAGATACTCACTGGAGCTTCAAGGCTTTGGGCTGGACATTGGCTCACAGCTCAAAACACAGTGGCTCACAATCTCCATTAAAAAAAAATTCCTCTCATAACTGCTGTCTAGTTATAATCCATAAATCTATGATGCTTGAGAAGACTGACATAAGAAGGGTAGTGCCAAAACTACATTTAGTCCATTAAACATAGACAGTTGCCCAAGTTACCTTTCCAATTAAAGCTGACGAAGCTTGCTCACGTACCTTTTCTTCCTACTGAAAGCATTAGTAACCAATTAAAATGAATTCTTTCATTATAGAAAGAAAAAAAAAGAAAACAAGCAAAAAATAAACGCCGTACAATAACTTATTATGCACTTGCAGACCTTGCAGAGATCTAATTAAGAAGTATATACATTTGCATCTGGCTTTAAAATATGAACATATGCTTACGTATACTGCACAACTGCACTGGGGTGCTTATCTGTACATACATGTGTGTATTCTACATTGCTGCATACAAAGTCATCAGACTAAGTTCAGCTCAGGGACCAAGCCAGCCTGTATGATGCTTCCTACTACCTCTTTTTCCAATGGTCTTCTGCCTCCCTGTGGGTCAGTGACTGATGAAAGTTCATCCGTAATGCCAATCAGAAACTATATCCTAGTTGTGTCAGACCTTTTAGGGAGAACTGCATGCCAAACCAATTTTATCTTCTGTAGGGGATACATGAAAGGGTCAAAGAAGAGTTGGCAACTGGGCTTTTCTGTGCAGTCTTGAAGGAAGTTCAAAGGTAGGCAGTTCCCAGAAGACCCTGGAAGACAGCCTGCAATAAGGACAAGCAACCAGGACCACAGTGACACTGGGGAATAAAAACTCTACTACTCAGCACTGCACAAGGGTCAGAACGGTCACTGTGTCCTGTAAGCAAGAACACCAAGCCTCTTACTATGATATACTTGGAAAAATAAAGACAAACTTTGTCTCAGCAGGGAAGAGTAGGGAAAGGAAATATAATTATACATTGCGGTATGGCCAATTTTAACTTGCTTCTCTTTATGCTTTAATAAAGGCAGGTCCAGTTTTGGTTTGGTCTCATCAAGCACTGGTGTCACCATCTACTGGCCATCATCTCTCCTGAGTGCTAAATATGCTTTTCTACTGGCCACAAGTGCCACTTGTGATAAAGGCAATTCAACATGATGAAAATTAACAATACTGAGCCTAATTCAAAGTGAAGAAGTCTCAGCAGGGATTTATTCAGTGCTTCTTGTTGCTTAAGGTTGTGGTAAGCATCACAGTTACCAAATACCACACCAGAAATCCAAAGGTCTAATTCTCTTTATGGAGTGCCTATTAAAGTAAATTGAAAATTTCTGTATTCTTCAGGAAAAAACTGGCCGCTGAAGAACTGAACAGAAAAAGAATTACTTAAAACAGGAAAGAGTGAGGGTGGCAAAGAACAAGGTTATTGTAATTGCACATTCCTATTTGTGTTTCTAATGAAAAAAACAGAGTGCTTTCCAGAGTTAATAAACCTCAAGATGGAAACAACCTTCAAGCACTTTTTCTACCCTTCAGTTTAGAATCTGCCTGTGATCTTTTCAAGCATCAAGATCATTATTTATATGGACAGTCAGAGCTAACTGTACCAAGACTGATAAACGTAAGAACCAAAAAGCTTAATATGCCTATAGTCCTAGTTAGGACTTCTCCTAAGAACTGATAGTCGTATCATTTCCTCAGATGCCAATCACAATCTGTTTTTAACCCTCCTATCTTCTGCAAATAAAGTATAGTGAGGATACACTAGCTTAAGTTACATTAAAATTACATTAGTACTATTAAAATCCCTGTGATTTTAAGATATTTTGTTAGAAATTGAAATGTGATACCTTTTTTGAAAAGCAGTAAGACTTGCAGTTATACAAAAACTCTATTAATAAAGCTTACTACACACAATTTCTTTCCTGTTAACCAATACATAAGCAGTAGAGTCATCCCCCCAGAGCTATCCCAGTCTTAAGTAAATCCATTTTATCTCAGAAACTGATGAACACTGAATCTACTTAGCACTGGGGTATAGGATTCACCTAGGGAAACAGTTAGCTAATAAGGAAAAAAAGTGCAAATAATGCACACTAATGAATCCCACTCAAGATTTGACACTGAAGAAAGAAAAAAAAAGAACCCTAAGGAAAAGCTTGACAGTTAAACAAGAAAAAAAAACTAAGACAAATGGTTCAACAATAACAACTAAATAAAATTCAGCCGATACAGATAATAAAGTAACTTTGCATTACTAAGAAGTAACTGAGCACACAGGCAAAACTGCAGAGAACTTCACTGAACTGCCTATGATTACACAGTAGATAATTTTTTTCAAAGGATGTTTTAAAAATCCAAGGGAATCCATGAAACTTATTTCATTACAAAAAGGCTACAGAATTTCTAGTGATTTTCCTTGTAATGATTAATTTGTCAGCACAGACAAGAAATTCCAGTCTTCTCCTGGGAAGCACAGGAGAAAAGGATGTGCACCTTCTAGGTCTGGAAAACTACATGCACTTACACTCTTGTTAAGAGCAACTGGGTCCTGACGTTGCAAGATCCAAGACCAAGCACCCAACAGAGCCACGTTACTGTTACCTTGCCCTGGTGGTCGTGTTTCATTTCCCAACCTCTCGGCAGCTCCAGCTGTTTGTTAGCAAACATGTTGAGGAAGCCCACCAAATCACGATTATGCTGGTAGCGCTCAAAATGGTGGGTGTCCCGCCGGACTTTGGTGATCATGTGCTTCAAACACGTGTTATTTGTAAACATGCGGTAGGCACTCTGAAAAAAAGAGATAACAAGCGTTTTTAAAAGGTAAAATTTCTTCTTACTACAAAAGACCACACTTCCACTACAAATAAATAATCTGATCATCTATGAAATCTTAAGAAATTATCTCCAACTAAGCCACAACAGTATGAAAAGAATGGTCCTCTTTCCAAGGTTTTGGGATAAGTGTTTGATCCTCTCATTTTGCTTGAGGCATACAAAATTTTTTAACTGACTCACTTGAGCAACGTGTGAAATATATTACAGGTTTCATTTAGCACACTTGTCCCTGGAACTGTGAAGAATCCTGTAACATTAGAAATTGCTTTAAAAGTAGATGATATCATATAAATTTTCTAATTTCTGGAATAATGAGTCAAATGTAGCCATAAAATACAGCAATAAAGCTGGTAAGGTTTTCTGCAGGACAGAGATAAATAAGCTTGTAGAACTTGTCACAAATTTACCTAAATATGGTTTCCACCTATTGATTTTTCAAAACTACTCTCTCATTGCATGTCCATGCGTAATTTATGTAATAAAATTATGTCAAGTTTTAAACTAGGCTGGCCACTAAACAAACAACAGATACTTTCTGTTAACACCTCTCCCTTCCCAGAAGGAGAAGGGAGAAGGAATAAGGGAAAGAGACTTACGGGTAGAAAAAAACCCCCAAAACAGCCTTACTGAAATATTAACAATAAAAAAGGAAAATATATTAATAAAAAATAAGGAAATATATTCAAATATATTTAAAAAAAAACCCAACAGTATCAAGCTCCCAGGACAATATTCAAGTCACTGGCAGGTACTGGGAAAATTCCCAGACTGGACTCTGCAGTGGATGGGAACTGGAGTCAGGAACACACAGATCAGGAACAAAGGCAGAAGAATAGAGAGAGTATTCCTTGGATAATGGCAACTGAAGCAATGTCTGAGCATGACACAGATGGGATGGAACGGAACATCCTGGTGTCACCTGGATGGAGGTGTCCTGTCCTCTCCTCCCTACAGGTGTGACCCCTCTATGCTTTTCTGCTTCTGGCCCTCTAACGTGGCACATAACAAAGTTAGCTGACCTTGGCTGTTATAGTAATAAGTATAAGCAAGTGCTTCTCTGCATACTATTCCTTGGTATTAACTATAAACATCAGACGTTATCTGCTAGAAGCAAAAACTGTCTGAAAAACATACCCTTACCTTTAGAGAGTGCATTCAGGTACAACAGACATTACTGAAAAGTAAAATTCCTAAAAAGGAAAATTGGTTTTGCTCTATCTCAAACCAGGACAAATGGTGAATAAGAGTGAAAGAAAAGCATTGAGGAATAGTGAAAACTTTAAATAAAGGGAGTAAATAAACAGTTAACATCCTTCCCTCCAAAAAAACCCAGCTAACCAGAAAACAAGTCTTTCTCTTGGGATGAGCAACAGACAGAAGCGGAGACATGGGCTCTGCTATTGCACTGTACTGTTGCCTAAAATCACTCTGTGCCCCTACACCTCCACTCTCTGGCCAGAGATCTTGCTTACCTCTGTCCTATTTCCTATATTCAAGGTAAAGCTATGCAAGCTAAGCAGAATTATTCAGATACAGACAAGCATATGGACGTATCAAAAACCAAAACTAACACTTTAAAATTTAAAAAACACTGAATTATTACCTAGTGTGCTTTCAGACAATAAAGTATTCATTCTGTTACTTCTGTTTACAGGATACATCCCATTACGCAAAAGAAAAGAAACACTGAAGAAAACTCTATATAATAAATAGCACTGAAGAACATGAAAACAGAAAAGGAAAATACATATTAAGATGTGTTTTTATTCAGTGTGACCTCAACATATTTTGATATAAACCAGGTAATTGGGGGTGGAAGAAATCATCCCATAAGCAGCGAAGTGATCTTAAAAAATAAGCACCATTTTCAGTCTCAGAATTGTCTCTCACCCTCTGCAAAATACAGTAAGAAAGCTATTGTGTCGATAAACAAATGAATTTTGTATTGTGAAATAGATGAAGAGTTGAGTGAAAAATAAAAACTGTAGAAGTTTTAATGCCAATTTGGACAACTCCAATAGCCCATCAATTGCAAGGAATGAAGGTAAGTGTTTGAATTTATCCAGCGTCCCTACATACTACTAATATTTTAGCATCAAAGAGTACCTTTGTACACAAGACAACTACATTTGTAAGCACATATTTATCAAAGTCTTTCAGCTGTAGACACTATACTCACAGGGTTAGAATGCAGCACTGTAAAGAACTCTGGGCTGATAAGGAATTTCACAGGGGGAGACTGGAGCAATAAAGTAAGTCTGGATCTGGAGGTAGAGTGAGGCAGCACATTCTCTCTTCGAAAATCTAAGAGCAAAGTGAATTAAAAGACTTACAGTAATAATCATTACCAAAACATCACTGCAAACAACTATATCGATTTTAATTATACAAGCAAAAGCACTAGGTATTCAATTATTTCAGATTTATTAAGTATTGTCCACAGAAGTGTAGCTGAATTTCTTCTAACACAGCACTGAAGTTCCTGAAAATACCACAATTTTAGTTTAGTAACTTTTAACTTGCTACTGAAATTCCTGAAAATATCACAGTTTTAGTTTAGTAACTTTTATTTGCTACTTTTGATGAACAATCATTTTTAAAAAATTGCCACAATATTTTGGTTACCAAACATACCCGTGTATATGGCAAGCCCACATTGCTATATTGTAACTGTATGCAGATAAGTTATTTTTTCAAATGCTAACTAACGGATATAAAAGTCATTGTACACTTAAAAATGTTTCACTCCTCTTTTCAAAAAAGTAAAAAAAATCCAAAATCACTGTCATTAACACAGCCACAATCATGATACAGTATTTAAGCAGCTTATGTAAGGAAGAAACAGGCTGCCAAGGAAGTACCTTTCAAGTTTCCACTTAAAGTAAACATTTGGGTCTTCTCCTAGCAACTGCAGAAGTGCACTGACTTTTCAACAGTACCAGGAACTGAAAATATATTGTGAGTGGTATTTGCTACAATGTTTAAAACTGTTCCCCCCCACTTATCTTTGAAAATCAACAGGACATTTGGATGCATATTTTAATATAAATGAAACATTGCAAATTCAAATTGGGTCTGCAGTGATTTTACTCTGAAATATATGCCATCTTCTACATTTCACAGTTTCTTTCTTTGACATATTGTGTACTCACACACTTCTCCATGAAATCATGGATGAACACTGACCACATAGACACACCTGCCATGAATATAAAAGAACTAGGCAGAGAAAGGAAAAGAGACTCTAAATTGAGCAAAAAGTAAAAAAAATTTAAAAAGAGGAGGAAAAAAATAAAGACAGTAAAATTCTAAATAAGGATAGGTAAACACTACTGAATAAAGGGATGGGGAAAATAAAGACGTTAATTCTAAGCATCAGAGGAAAGCAGAAGTAAAGGAAAAATAAATGAACAAGGGGAGTTTTAGAGATGCTTCTTAAACAAGAGACCTGAAGCCCTCCCACCTGAGGCACGTCTATGGAGTGACAGCAGGGTAGCATAAAGACCCCTGAATCAATGCCTGAACACTTGGGCTGGGGGTGTCCTCCAGGCACGCACTGCACCAGGTTGCAAGTCAACTCTGGTGTAAAACTTGGGTGTACTTCTCACACCCTGGAAGATGCTGTGACATGCTTCAGATAAGTCCACTGTCATAGCCTGGGCAATCTGGAAACCAGAATGTGTCACCTGGTGCGTTTTTTCTCGCAGTTTAGACTCTTACGAACTTGGTTTATGGAAAGCTTATTCAGCTGAACTTGCTGATTAGGGTTTGGCCATCAACTTTAAACCATCAACTGCACATGCACAAAGATAGAAAAGGAAAAGGCAGAAGAAAAGAAAGAAGAATATAAAGGGAGAACATGGCTAAATCATAAGCTCTACAATGACCTGAAACTATTGCTTTGGTATTAGATTAATTCAGGAAAGACTATTATAATACAGTATCAATAGCATCTAGAGACAAAGCCAAAGCACAGAGTAACACACAACTAACAGAAGGGGCTGGATGGGTAGCAAACTAAATTCATAAATGTATTAGTAAATTAATAGTAGGAAGATGACCAAGGAGATAGCTGCTTAGTGAGAACTAAAACTAGAAACCATGCTTGAAGATCATGAAAAAAAAAATCTTTTCTTCTGTCCTCCTTCAAAAAGTTTACACCAACCTGACAGACAGAAACTAAAAACTTTCTTCTTAGGCTAGAAAAGGGCTAAGAACAGCTTAAAGACTGTGGTGCAAATCAGAGATTTTCAAACCCTTTGGGCTTGATGAATTATACTTGAACTTGCTTAGGAAACTAGATGGGGCAATCTCTGAGACACCAGTGGTTATTTCAGAGGTATGAAGAAGTTCTCAGAAGAAAAGAAAACAGAAAAATATTATATCCATTTTTAAGATTAGGTAAGAAAAGAATGAAGGAAACTATAGATGAGTTGATGTGTTTTCTATTCTCAGACACATGAACTTAAAGCAATGAGAAGACAGCAAGGTGGAGAAACATAAATAACCAGGATTTCTGAAGAATGAATCATAGCAAACCAATGAAGTTATTTTCTACTACTTTAGTGGTGTAAAGGCCACATATTTTGATGGTAGTAAGGCCTTTAATACTGTTTACATGACATTCGGGATCATTTTGGTTAAGAAAATTACCTGAAACAGAAGAAAGCACCTGGAAAGGGGTACGCAGCAGTTTACAAAGATGAACTGAAGAGCAGTTATGATTTACGTCAAACAAAAAGAGTACACCAAGTAATATTTCACTAAGATCTGTCTGGGTCTGGTCCTATTCATTATTTGTATTAATGATTGGATAAGGAGGATAGAATTTTCTCCACCCAGGAGATGCTGCAGTACTTGAACAGCAGAGTAGACATAGTGACACATTAGAAAAGTGCAAAGACCTATGTGCCAACCAAGACACTCCTCAGTAGGCTAACAAAGTAACTGGAGACCTAAAAAGACAAGGCACAAGGAAAGACAGAAAAGACTACGAAGTAATGATTTAAGAATACATTGAGAAATTATATGAGCTACAAAAGCTACAGAATGTCCATTAACTGGAGAACATATTTTAAGAACACATGAGATGATAGCATTTGTCAAGCATGGTTTAGGTACAGCTCATCCAAACTATCTTCGGCATGGAGATGAAGTTGATGACTGCCCAAAGTCACTTCTAGTCCTATATTCTACAATTTGAAAATTCAGTAGCAGATTCAAAATATTTATAACCCAGACCACACAGTTTTATGCTTTTTCACTGCAGATCTTCTGCCTATACTTTTACCCAGTCGGGTACTGACAGAAAAATGCTCTAAATCTCACATTGATCTCTTCAGTGTATCGAACAGGCTGAGCCATAATCTTGAAGAACTAGACAGCAATGAAAATAAATTGTTTCATTTTCACCCAGACTTTCAGGGGCAGAAGTTAGGTTCTGCCTTATGTCACTCTCATTAAACCAATGATGAGATGAGTGCTCCCTTTAGTAAGGGGAAAAAAAAAAATTATGTTTTTTTTTTAACCTGCATTAGAATGGTGAAAGTCGGTTTCCTCTCCAGCTCCATCCACAGCATTTGTAGGCTCTTCAGGCCTGTCGTTAGTCATTGTTCTTCGGATGCTCTGGTACCTAGGGTTAGGAAACTGGACTTTATATATAGTATATGGTAACTATGATCCAATTCTGGCTCCAAGGGAGCTTGCTCGTCTTTGCTGCCATGAAGGCTAGTACACAAAGACCTCTAATTTCTGCATTAATAGCCTTTTGAATTTCTGGAAACCATTATCAGCTTGGTTTTTTTCAAGCCACACAGTTAATAAACAGAGGTGGGATACAAAAGTCCTACAAGCTCACATGCAAATTAAAAGGGACAGCCACATAAAAATAAACACATATGGCCAGCTGCAATACCAGGTATGAACCTGTCTTCTTATGCAGTCTTACAATGGTCACCACAGTGTTGCAAACACACAATTCACAAACAACAAGGGTAACCCTTACCGGCGATTCAGCTGTTCCATTTGCTGTATGGAATTTGATCTCTGGAGAATCTGTGGGGCTGGGGGGGCTGTGGGTCGCTGCCATGTCGTTGTCCTGTTCACATGGTCCACATAAAAAATCCGTCCATGGCTGTCAATTCGAGCCTCCCAGTCTAAGTAGCAATAAAATACTGTGAACTAAGGAGGTGGTAGGTTTTATTTATTTTTTTATTTTAGCTCTGTCACTTTTGCAATTGAATCCACTCTTCCAAGTCTCCATTTCTCTTTTACAGGATGACTTCAGCACAGAACTTTCTGTAATGAAGGGTTAAGAGACACAGCTTTTCTCTGTTTTACCCCACAAATCAAATTCCTTATTGTAGTTAAATTTCTGTGGAATCCATATCTAATAACTTATACTCCTTTCTATATTCTATTTCCCACTAACCAGTAATTGTCCCAGAAGAAAAAAAGAAAAAAAGAAGTTATGAGGATACTTAGCCTAATTCTCTTGGACTGAAGTAATTCGACATCCTATCTCTGTGGGTTATTTTCAATGGAAAGTACCAAAAACTTTGCAAAGCTTGACATCCATTGTTGGTTTTTTTCAGCTAGTAGTAACACTAAAAATCAGATGCCAGTACTCTTTCTGGGTTTACATGTACCTATGTTAAAGTTAAGCAAACCTGCCTGAGAAGACGGACAATTCTAACAATGAAACTCCATATACTAAATGCATGTCCCAGAACTGCCAATTCTGCAAATAAAGCAAATTCAACTTCTTGATTTTCTTGAAATCTTGATCTTCATGATGCTGTCCACTGGTTTTACAACACAAGCTACAGACAGTGTTAGAAGTTTAGACCTTGGAGACACACCTGGTGAGCGGAGATGGAGGTGCTGGGACCTTGCCCCAACCACATCTGGCTTCACAATGCTCAGCAGAAACTAGGTGCATCACAACACCGAGGCCTTAATCAAAAGCTTTTTAGGGTGGAAACACTGTCTTCCTAATAACTGGTTATAAAACGAGCAAGATCTCAAAACACTGATCATAGCTGGGGGCCATGTAACAAGAAAAAAAATAAATTAAGATATTTTATGTACAGAAACATACATGTCTGATTCTTGGGGCACTAACAATGGCAGAAAATGTGCAACCCGTTTAGTATGTCAGTTGAAAAACAGTCTGAGAGGTTAGAAGGTTTCTAAAGGAAACGCTCTATATTGCAAGTCTAGGTGAAAACATCAGTCACTGCAGTAACATTTTATAAAACAACTGGTGAGCAACCAATCCTGTATGAATGCTGCTCCACAAGAAAAGTGGGCATAAAAAATGTCTTGACAGCAGAGAAGAACTGAATTCCACTCTAAGGTATTTAATACTGACAGTTTTAAAACCTCAGGCTTTGTTACTGCAAGCGCATTATGACTTCTGTCAACTCTTGGAGGCAGCCAAGTGGCTCGCTGAATTACACTGTAGGGCCTGAGCTGACTCACCAAGAGGGAGGAAAGGCAGGTTTTGAGACAAACTCACTGTGTCATCTCCGCACTACAGCTGTGTATTTAGCTGGCCACAATGCAAAGCACTCTTCTATCTTTATGATGTACAATTAAAACAGCCTATTGCTGTTTAAAGCATCTCTAGTGTGAAAAAGAGCTACGCTGGAAAGTAAGCTCCAATAAAGACAAAAAAAAATATAAAGAGAACCATTTAAGGGCCAAATTTCAGTTCCAGGAAGAAAAAAAAATCAAAATGTTGTATTATGCTGTAAATTTAAAACACAAGTTTAAAAATAAACAAAATTACATCAATATAAACCTTATGGTGTAAGGTTTCCTATTTGTATAGCTACTGTATTTGCTATTCAAAGTATAACGCATTTGAAAGTTATTTAAAAAATTCATTTATATCTCAAAAAAACAAACAAACATTTCAATGTTCTCTGAAAAATGTTTATATTTTTTAAGAAGAAAAAAATGATTGAAACAGATGCTGCTGTGCAAAGATCTACGTCAAAAAATAGTATTTTTCGATTGAATAAAAATACTCAAAAATTTAAACCAGAGTTTGCAAACCAAGAACCTCAACCATGCAAGTATTCCAGGAAGGACAGAATTGTTCATAGGGTAGGAAAAAAAAATACAAAACAGTTTAAATTTGTGAATTCATTCTTCTGATTAAATGTCAAAGTCTAAACTGTATAATAGTTGAAATTTTTCTTGTGATGATTATATGTCAAATTCTGACACACAAATACACAAGTTTAAGCACTTGGGCAATGGCTTCTGAAGTAAAGCATTTGCACCAGTGCTGCTATGGACAAGGATATCTTCCATTAGTCAAATGTGTCACAAATACCTTAGCTTGCTGACTTGCAAAATTGTAATTCATCAAGGTTGTGTGGTCAAGCTTATTTACTTTTTCCCTTGGAATGTAGAAACTGGAGCATAATGTTGCATGTTATAGGTAGAAATACTAAATAAATATCTCAATTCTTATTGTAATTATATAACTTTACCTACACATAACTGAAAGAAACAGACCTATTTTTCTTTCTTAGTTTCAGATTCTGGTGAAATAACAAATAGAATACAAACCAAAATCCAAATCCAACAATTGGGAGCAATGTATTTTTCATATGGACTACAGAAATTACAATCTATCTGTCATTTTAGGCTCATCTAACTGTTGCTTAATACCCAAGTTTATTTTAAGTCAAACAGTCTTCATGCTGCCTCAAAAAATGCAAGGAAAACACAGCTAGCTTTCATATAACCTGCAGAGATTAAAGGTGTTATATATTTCTTTGTAAATCATCACCATACAAGAAGCATTCAGGGATTTCAGAGCGCTTGACACCTTTCTCTCCAAGTGTCTCATACAGCCTATCGCCTCACCCCCCCCCCCCAAGTGCAGTGCAAACTGAAAAGGCAGCACCCTGCCCTCCTGATTCTCTGCAAATGTCACTTTGCAAGTCTGTACACACCAGGTATCATTATCATCACACATCCTCACAGTTTGCAGACTGAGCCCAACGCCTTTTACAAAACAGCACCAGACTTAATTATCGTCACTCCTCCCTTGGAACTTCTCAGTTCTCACATTTAAAAATGAAAGGCACTGAGATCTCAGTTATGAGATCGAGGCAGGCTATCCCCCAATTAAAGTATGAAGAACCTCACTTGGTGGTAGAGCCTCATCCACTCTCTGGTACCGGCTAACATCCTGACGTACCGAAGGCAGCGACCTCAAGGGCTGATGGCCATTAGCTTGAGAACCTGGAATCAAAATGGCCACAAATTACTTTTTTCAGTCAATGTGTGGAAACCCTAGAGATGCCTCTAAAGGGAACAAAACATGCTAAAGCTTCTGCAGGACTATGATATTTTACGATATATCTAATATTCATCTATTTTTGGGTGGTAAAATAAGTTATGTCTACAGTTCTGGGTAAGTGATTTCTCTGGGATGTGCTACAGCCTTGGTCCTGAAAATGTCACTTCTTGGGACATGCTGCATCCACCTGTGACCAGCAGGATCCAGGGCACACAAACAACAGCCTGTGCCCGAGCCACATCCAAGCAAGGGACAAGGACAAAACTCCATCTGGCCACCACAGAAATCTGCTGTAAGACTGGGAGGTGAAACTGTCCATTGGACCTTCCTTGCTGCACCCACACTGATCTGCCAAACATGGTGCAACCTGGTACATAGTAAAAAGAGTCCCAAATATCTAGAAAATCACATTAAAAAGCACTTATTGACATTATTTGAAGCAAATACCAAAATCATTCTTTCCAAATCAAAAAGCTTTTTATGAAGAGAAGAAATTCATAGATCGCAAAGCTTCTGAAATGCCATGAAAGAGATGAATTCAGAAATCCAGTCTGATTGCACTAGATCCAATTCAATACCTGAAGAAATTAAACAGCTAATCCATTGTGAAATGTGCTTGAAACAACCATTAGGGACACATCTCTACTTTGAGTGATTTAGAGAGACCAAATTCTCAACTGCTAAAACCATTTTCCAAGTGGTAAGATTTTTATAGTAACACATTCCTCTCCTCCCATGGTTCCAGCTGTGCTGGGATTTGTTTGCACAGATACCCCGATAAGGGACTCAGAAAGGGAAGATAAACAGCCTGAAGTGTGACTAAAAAATTACTTTCCCCTCCCCACACTTTCTTTCTTTTGATTATCTTATTTTATTATTGTTAAGGTATATTTTCTTCTCCATATAAGCATGCCAAAGAAGTTACCCAAATATAAATCACAGAATCTTCTAGGTTGGAAGGGACCTTCAAGATCATCTTGTCCAACTATCAAACTAATTTTGACAAAAATAAACACTCACACAACAAACAAAATGCAACACCATCACTAAACCATGTCTCCTAGCACCACATCAACCTGTCTTTTGAACACCTCCAGGGATGGTGCCTCAACCACCACCCTGGGCAGCCCATTCCAATGTCTGATAACCCTTTCAGTGAAAAATTTTTTCCTAATATCCAGCCTGAACCTCCCCTGGCGTAACTTGAGGCCGTTTCCTCTAGTCCTGTCGCATGTGACTTGGGAGAAGAGACCAACCCCCACTTCTCTACACCCTCCTTTCAGGGAGTTGTAGAGAGCAATAAGGTCTCCCCTCAGCTTCCTTTTCTCCAGGCTGAATAACCCTCAGCCTCTCCTCATAAGACTTGTAAATGCTAGTTTGCATTTCATAGTTCTGTGATTATTTCCCCCTATCAACACTTTGATTTGCAAGCAGAATAATACTGTGGGATCCTTTCCTCCTCACTAGTTTCTCAAGAATCAAAATATATCCAGTTTCAAAATAAACGTATCTTAGATATTTCAGTTTTGATTTTTTGTTAAATCAAAAACCCCAATGAAGTAGGGAATAAATCTCAAAGGAACAACAACAAAAAATCTTGAGAGATAACAAAATCAAGAAACTAAGACCTGTATTTTCAGATGTTAATTTTTAAATAATTGTTACTGGCTGCAGAAAGGTCACTTCCAAAAGTGCCTCCTGCAGTTGTTACCTCCAGTAGCTCCTTCAACCTCTGCTGTGGCACCCTCACAAGCTGCCTGGGCTCCTTCCGTTTCTTCATCCTGAGACTGGCTGTTGGCAGCCGCTGCTTGCAGGCTGCTTCTTCTTTGCCAGATTTCTTCTGCTTCTTCTTGGTCTTGTAATTCACCTGCCTCAGCCTCCTGTACTTCCTCCTGAGGTAACTGTACCGCAGGTAGAGAACCAGAAGTACCTGGAGCATCCTGCGTTTCAGCACCTGGCTCAATTCTAGTTGCATCAGTGGCAGAAGCTCCCTCTTCCTCCTCTTGAGAAGAAAAGGCTGGAGTTTCAGGAAACCTGGAACTTTCCAAAGAACATCGCATTTCAACTGAGGAACGTCGCACAGTCGCACTTTCGTTGCAAGAGCTGTCTGCCCCTTCCATGTCACTCTCCCCTTCTGGTCGAGTACTAGCCTCACTGACACTTTCTGTGCGAGCAGGGTCACTCTGCTCAGTTTCTGATGACATCTGGGAAGGTTCAGAGCCTTGATCAGTAGATTCCGTTTCACTAACACCCCTTCTGCTCCCAGCAGCAGCATCAGCAGCTCCAGCATCCACACTACTAGGAGGCTGCTCTGCCTCCTGAACAGCACACAATTCACTGTCAGCCTGGTCTGCTGGTGCTTCGCTTTGAGAACCTTGCAGGCTTTCACCTCCTGCTAACTGTGAGGGTGGAAGCTCTGGGAAAGTCTCTTGCTGGTCATCAGTTGATGGTAAAGGAGCCTCAGAGGCCGAAACGTTTTCATTCTCTGCAGGCCCTTGCATTACATGATCTGATGAGTAACTTAAACCATTTCTTTCAACATTTCTTGTAGCACCATTAAGCATTACTAAACCACCATCATCTTCCAAGGAAGATGGAAAACCCAGGTCTTGATGGAGCTCATGCTCCTCTTCATCTGAGTCAATGTGAAGCATAGCATTAAGTCTTGTGTCAGTAGGGAAGCTACTTCTCAGTTTTGGGGAGGCTCCACGCGGGCGCTCACCACAGACAGACGTCCCAGGTCTGGGATGATTATTGTGTTCTATTGCATCCAGATAGTCATTTAGTGAGTCCTGACGACCTCTGATAGGTGATGATCTTGAAGCACCAGAGGTCAAGTCATCCTGGTCCGTTTCCAGAGTCCTACTAGTCCTTAAAGGGTGTCTTAGGATTGCTTCTCCAGAAGATTCCTCAAGGACTGGACCATTGGAACACACTGTGGATGTGTCATGATGTCCTGCTGGCATGTCTTCATCATCAGAGGGGCTTCCCAAGTCTCCATTTACAGAGTTCACTCCTAGCAAAGTGCCAACTGTTTCTGGTGAAGCATCTGCAGAGACACAAAGATTGAATGTGAAACACAACACAGCAACAGACAGTTCGTTCTACTTTCTCTGCATCATAGAAGTGTTACAAAAATACCCATATTCCAAGATGTCTGCTTATTTCAATCAGACAACTAAGGGAAGAAAATACAATTAAAACAATAGAAGCATCTATAGCGTTGTAACAGCAGTTACAGAATTGTCTCTATATAAATCTATACTAATTTGTAGGATACTGAAAAATTAACAGGGAGTAAGTATGACTTTAAGAGACTCCCCTTTTGCCTTCAGAAGACAGAGCACTGCCAAGCATCTTATCAAGCTGTCAGTAAAACTAGCCTCGCAACCAAGGAACCAGTTCTCTACAGCATCTCTCTCATATCCAAAATTAGGATTTATCCAAAGCAAGTCACCGACCCACTTAGCGGCACACAAACCAGCACCTGAAATCACATGAGGAATCACCAATTGTGCACAGATATTAAATTCAATACACAACATTTATTTTGAGTTAATTTATAGGACTTTCCACTGTAAAGAATGAGGATCTACTTAAGTAAAGCTCAAGGATATTAAGCAATATTTACTTATTACTTAAGTAACCTTCTAGGATACATATAAAATGGAAATGAAAATAACCCATCTCATTTGAGAGATGGGATGGTAACTCCCCACATGTAACTTAAACAGGCAGAGAGGTGAATAAGCCAGCTGTAAGTGTCTGTACACATCTGCAAGAAACTTAACAGTGAAGTCAGTGAACTAAGTGCCTGACAACAAACAGGACTGAAGACAGAAGCAATTTTTTTTAACAGTATCAGAGCAAAACCATTCATGAGATACAGGTCTACATGTCTACAAAAAAGGGAAGAAGGTTATATCAAGTTAAAAGAGCAATATCTCACTACCTAAGAGATTATACTAAGGCTAGTGAAGGAGAATCTGAGGTCATAAACATGTAAATAGACATATATGATGTGACAGATGTGTAACTGTACCAACCAGGTTCTGCTGGTTGCCTTCAGAACAAGAAAAAAGGGAAATAAAAGAATTGCCTAATAGAAGCATGCCTTCTCTTAAACACAAGAGATATTCTTGGTTCTAAGCAGCAGAGGAGAGCACAGGTGGAATCTTCCTTGGAACTGCCTCTCAACCAAAGGTGTTACAGAGCAGAGGGAAACAATTAATTTGATCATCCCATCTATCCAATAAAATAACAATCATAAGCAGATTAATTTAAAAATGTATCTAACAAAACAGGAAAACAATATGATAAGTGCTGGCGTTTTGGAATTCTCATCTCTAAAGCAGTACCTGACATACCTAAACTTCGAAACCCAACAGCAAAAAAAAAATCTACAATAGAGGCACTGTACACAAATAAGAAAGTTCATTATCACAGAAAATCCTACAAATAGAAATACATATAAACTCTCTCCATACAACTACCTGGGGATCCATATCATTGATAAATTCTCACCTTCATGAACAGAAGATGCAATTTCCACTTTGAACTGGAGATATCCACTTACGTGATCAGCTGGGAGCCTTCTGCCCAGATTATAGCTAAGAATCTGGTCTCTGCAAAAACAAAAATAATGGATTTTTTAAATAATTTTTACTCGTTTTATTTTTCTCTTAGTGTTTTCTAAGAGAGACTTCTATCAGATAAGAGCATGACAGTATGTAATTTCTCTTAGAATCTTAAAATCAGCCACATACTCTGGCTTGTACAGAAAAGCTCAAATACCAACAATGGTGTAAAATACCTTTAGTTAACTGATAAAGCAGCCTTAAAAGATATTTTTTTATCATGTCCAAATACAGATTGTGTCCCAGCAATTCTTATACGTCCCTAAATCTTTTCTTAAGTCCTAAAGAAATCAAATTGCAAAGTATCCCCTTTCCCTTAGCCTCATCCTTCCCCAAACCCAACATATGTCTTATAATTAACAAAACTTTTCATTTTTTAAAACCTTCTGCCCCCTTGTGGTTTTTTTTAATAGAGATAAGTTTCTTCACATTTTCTCATTCAATAAAGCACTTCTGCATTCCTATTTAGAAGAGCTATTAATGCTTGGATTAAACTTCAAATACGTTCTTAAGGGTTATTGAATTAAATGGAACTCAGATTTGATTAAGCACTTGTATCAGCTTGAGACATAAGATCAGATCCTAGGCTATACATTCTTATTTGGCACAGCCAGAATTGACAGCCCCAGGTCTCCCCACTCCCCAGCCCCCTCCAGCCCTTCTTCTCCCTGTCCCCTCAGCCCCCTGAGAAGGGAAGGGGGACAGCTGGAAGGAGAGGAAGGGGCTGCTGAATACCTCCATAGGAAATTATTGCTATTCATGCAAATAAATGTCTACCTCTCTCTTACTGGGAGCACTCCTACTGCAATATGAGTGACAGACTACAACGAATGCAAGGTCATTACTGAAATAAACTGCAGCAGTTTGCATCCAAACTTTTAGCAAAAAAAGTCCTGAATGGACAACTTAAGGCCATTCCCAGCCACCCCACGTTACTCTATGGGCCACAGTATATTGAATTATTATAGTAGTGTCTCCAGATCTGTCACAGATTCATTGCTCTGTATTCCAATTACAGTTCTCAGCTGGACTTGGGGTGTCCTCAGAAGATTGCCATTTGAGGTTTCCACAGTTTTACATAAGGTTTACATTACTCTAGGCCATCTGAGACTAGGGACAGCCAAGGCATGAGTAATGTCTGCTCTGTATTCAGTTGAATCAATACTAGATGATTCTCATGCTCATTTATCATATTTTCCATGAAATTTAAAGCCATTTGGCTATTTTGTTACGCAAACTTGTGAGCTGTGCCGACAGCTAAAAGCCAGGAAGGATTTTGGTGCAGTCTGTCTAAAAACGGCTGGTTCTGGACTTTACCTTTTAATTCATTAATACTCATCATTAATACAGAGAAGGGCAAGTTAAGGATATGATGTACTGTTAAGTTCACTCAGGATAGGATTTCAATTGTCCTTGACATCACCAAAATGAAAAAGAAGAAAGATGTTTTGCTTGCTTGACCAAAAACAAATTAAAAAAGAACTAGCTGTTGATTGTACGTTTGGTACATTCCTACTTCACATCTATATTAACCACTCCTTTCCTCTGCAAAGCTTCTGGTGAACTGTTGTCTTCACAATGTCGACTAAAAAGGAACTCTGACAAGTGATTGGCATGCAAGAACTGTAAATGGACAAATAACTTACAGATGATGAGGCAAAAAACAGCCACAGGATTGATTTAATGCCAGTTCTAACTGCAGCGTGGCAAAACCAAACTGAGTACTTACCTAAATTCTTACTACACATTTATTATACAGCCCTTCCTTTCAAAAAAATTATTTGATATATCAAATATATAGAACTGAAGTATGGAGAAGAAAACACAAAATGTCTTCCAGCATACTGGTTGGAAAAAAAAAAATAGACAAGAACTGATAAGCACAGCAAATGGGTAATTTGCAGACTTTACAGCACTAGAAATCCCAGAGCAGAAAAACATTTTGGGATTTAGCATGGAACTGAACACCCTGAACTAGGTTTTGAAGCCAGTCTGTAGCACAGTGCTATGTTTGAGTCCCTAGCAGTGTGCAAATTTATTAGAAAAAGCTGCTTGCTCAATTCATCACAATTTTTTGAAACTCAAAGATGAATAATTTCTTAGAAAACTTAGATTGTATATACACCTGAACTGCTCTTGAATACCACTATAAAATAAATTGGCAGGATTTTTTTGAGATTTTTGTTTCTTTGTTTTAAATAAATGCTGCATCAGAAGACATCATCAAAATTTCAAGCTACTCTTACAATTTTATTCTTACTTTACTTACCAGTATAACCACCCCTTTGGAAACTTAAAGCTGAAAACTGTTTTCAAACTGAATTTGATTTTCTCCATTTATGCAACTTGTTACTTTGATGGGAATATCTGTGAAAAAGGAGGCCAGTGGTTTATATCCTCATTTTCGTGCTAAAGCATGATGATATTGCCATGCCCCTACACTTTCAGGGAAGAATATATGCATTTTATTTCACCATCATTCCTCATCATTCCTTCAACCAGTGGCCTGGTTTTTTTTAAACTTATCGGAGACATATCAATTTTAGCAGACTCCAAGTTAAGTCCTATACAAAACATATTTGGATAATTCAGTTCCTCCCATTGTCTTTCAAAGAACTATTTTTTCTAATTTGTCAAATATAGCATACAAATGTAAAAAGATGTTAACAAAACAATATACTCTACAATTACTGCTCTGTCTTAAATATAAAATTATACTTTTGCACACACTGCTGCATCACTTGCAGACCTCCAGACATTTGCTTCACACCTGGAATGTATCACAGTGCCCAATGACAAAGTCTCAGGCTCTTCTCAGTGCACATGGCTCTATGAAAGCCTCACTGGATCACTCACTTGACTACACTATGGTCCCCTCCAGTAACTACCATGAAGTATAAAACATCTTAGAAGTTTCTAAGTGACTTGCCATCTTTATACCATAACAATTAGTTATCAAAAAATGAACAGATTTTTTTTTTAAAGTAGGTGAATTTTGAGTCCCATCAGTGCACTATTTATAGCAAAAGGCAATTTTAATTCTGTAGTACCACCAGCACTCTGAAAAATAATGAGTTACAGCCTTGTAGTTCTGGCCAATTAGCTGAACAGATATTAAACAGTTCATTATTAAACTGACAATTAGAAATACTTGAGCTCTAAAAGAAGTGAGACAATAAAATCTGCTTCTTCTAAAAAATTTGCACACAATTATGTATTATTGTGGTAATGCCTTGCTTCTTGACTAACTAGCCAGAAGGTAATATGTTCTGCGAAAGTTGCATTTTTGTGAAATGAAGCTGAAAACAAGTTATAGACACACATATACACAAATATGGGTACATGCATGCAGAACAGGGTTAGAAGGACTCACATCTTCCAGACAGGCAACAAGGCTATTAAAATGCCTACTATATTTCTTACTACAGATGCAGTAGAAATTCGCAGGTCTATGCCAGTAAGCCAGACAGGCTGCTGGCATCCTAGATGCTGAATCCCCCTGAATCTTAGCATTAAGAACGTATTAATTTACCCAATTGCATGTCTCTCCAATAGCCTCTGAACTGGTATGGTTAACTTCCCAAGAAAGCGCTTGATGATTGGACGGCTCTTGGCAAATTTGTCTTTAACTTCAATTTCCAGGACATCTGTTAGAAGTGCAACAAAAGAATATTTCTGGAAGGAAAGAACATATTTGACACCGGATCAATACACCTTTATTCAGAACGTATGTACATAATTATTAGTATTATGCACTGAACTCTGAAAGCAATGATTCATGACAGCAGTTTCCACATTGCAAAATAATGTCAACACCATTAACTAAGCACTGTATTTTTGCATATGTAACTAGCCTCTCATGAAACCTATACCCTTTTATCATTCCTTGAAAATAATTGCTCAGTAAGAAACTGCACTGGATAAAAGCACATTCCTGATCTGCGTTGGAAAGGAGAGCGCAACGTATCCCAGTGCTTACTTCAATTTGTGTAGTAGAAAGCAAAAAGAGAAGGAATCCTTGCTGTACTCTATTGGGTTATACAAGAGCAGCCAGGTCAATGCAGGAGGAAGGAGGAAAATGTCTCACACTCCAGGCTGCATTTAAATGAACTTCCCTTCCAACACCACGCTTTGCATTAATTTTTTTGTATGCATGGCAGGAAGTCAAAAGGGCAATGCGTATACAGTATTTTCAGGAGCACTGGAACTAATGGAGGAGAATTTTATATATATTTTTTGCCCCAGCATTCACAAATCTTCTCAC
Organism: Scolopax mira; assembly: GCA_004320125.1. Classification (NCBI taxonomy): domain Eukaryota; kingdom Metazoa; phylum Chordata; class Aves; order Charadriiformes; family Scolopacidae; genus Scolopax; species Scolopax mira. The sequence continues at coordinate 286,928 of BJBW01002216.1, read as the reverse complement.
CAAGCTCCAACAGAACAGTTTTCTGCACTTAGGGCCTTTAAAGGACATGGTGCTAATTTATAGAAGATTTCTTGATGTCTAGTAAGATCACTTTTCCACCTTTCCATACAAATGAACACTTTCACAGTTATTCTTTTCAGTCTAGCATCAATTTTCATGCAGTTTATGAATACTTCACCTTTGAGATCTTGTCTGCTCTGTCAAGTCTGCCTGAAGATGGCCAAAAGATTCAAAAGTGGTACAGGGCAAATATACACACAGGCATATTGGTAGACACAACAAATTCCCTTAGAATAACAAGCTTAGGAACTAAAGATTTTTATTTTTCCTCTGGATTTTAAGATATTTCAAATAACGAAACAAAAAAGTATAGTATAACCTATTCAGGAAACCCGAGGTCATCTGGATATAACTTTTACTATCTGTCATCTTTAAGACCTCTGAACAAATCCAACCTGAGTACAATGCCTAATAGACACCTGGCTAGACAGCTAAAGATGTTTTGAACAATATACAAAAGAGTGAAAAACTCTCCAGTTCAGCTGTAGACTTCAGCTAAATATAATCAAAAACAGCAATTAAATTGGGTCAGGAATAAAAACACTTTCTCATGCTGGGCAACTGTCAGAGCTGGGTTCCTGTAATAAACAGAACTTAAAAAATTGTAACTCTCAGTTTGCTATAAAATTGCAAATTATTTTGCAGGAAAGAGTAGATGTAAAGCAGAATCAATTCTGCACTACTAGGACAGCATATGTAATGGGATCATAAGCTGCTGTTGTCAGAGCATTGCTACAGGGAAGATACAGCAGTTAAAGCAAGCTGATATAATGCGTGCACCAGTGAACATTATCACTTTTCTAATAAGTTTCAAAATGAAGGAGAACTGGAGGAGAAAAAGGGGAAAAATAAGAGTAGATTCTTTCTTTCTATCTACTGGACAAAAGGACAGACAAAAAGAAGGATGAAGAATCAATTTAGAGATTAGAACCCCGATTTTTTTTTTTTTTTTTAAAATGTGAAGACTTCCCACATCTACAGTCTTTCTCACAACAAAGTACCCCAGAGCAGTGTTAATGCTGGCCCTGTTCTGTCCTGCCTTACTGCTTGTTTGGTTTGATTATGATTTGTGGGAACATTTTTGAAAGCCCACTCAGTTTTTTAATCTTCCTAAAGAACACATTAACATTCATCAAACCCAGTACAGGCATCTGCTCATCAGAAAACAGGAGCAGATCAAGAATGTTGCTCGCCAGTCCTGAAAGGGTTGTGGACTCTGTGGACTTTGGTCAGTATTTTCACCTTCTTTCCCACTTAAATGTTTATCTTCAAAGGTACAACCTGCTCTTCTGTGCTCAAAGACAGAACGCAATCACTAAGCACAAACGGTCACTTATTGTACCTTTTCTTAAAGAGTCTTCTCACAACATGTAATCCATTTTAATTAATTTATTTTTGCAATCTACAGAGCTGTTGAGCAAGTTCAACTCTTGTCAGCAGAGAAGAGAACGAAAAACTCACAGCAGTGCAGCTTAAATATGCAGATGATAGCTGTTTCTATCCAACAACAGGGTTCCTAAAATTACTACAATTTCTGTCAGTTTAAATAACTAGCTACAAAATAAGCTCCCAGCCCTCAGAGAGTAAGGAGTAATACATAGAGAAAGTGCAAGGCTTATGTGCTGCCTCAGCTCTCAAAAGGGATTCGTTACCTCTCTGTGCCAGACAGGATTAGTTGTGTTACTGATGATAGTCGACCTTCTTTCCTGGCCATGATGAGCAAATGTAGGAAATGTACTTTTCTTGCCTGGCTGAATGGACATCTTTAGATAAGGATCAGGGTTGAAGAACATGCCTTTTTTAAGTCCAACTGCTCTAATATCTATAAAGCAAAACAAGAAGGAAGGAAAAAGGAATTGAGTAAGCTAAAGCTAGTTCACAAAGTAGCGCGTTCCCAAAATACTACCCAGGAAATCAATTCACCATAAAATACTAAAAATAGCAACTTAAATTTACTCATACGTTCACTGGATCCAGTGTACAGAAGACAGTCAAAGCAGGAAGTCAATGTTTTCCCAAGAGAACATAGGGAGGAAAGGTATCAACATTCCCATTTACATTTTAGCCTCCGTTCATTTATGAAACAAAAAGCATGAACTTGTAACTCACCTACTAATGCTTTTCTCAGTATGTAAGGTATTTCCCCTCTTAAAAAGAAAAACTACAAAACCACAAAAAAAATCATCACATATTACTTATTCTGTTCCTAGGTAAGGAGCTATGATAAAAAACTGTATGGGAGGCAATGTAGTAAACTTGCACTTTCCCAAAGTTGAGACTTTGATAAATCTAGCTTCAAATATTCATTAGCAACATTGCTCTGGAGTATGATGCACACTTTCTCTCAACTTAGAAAAAGATAATCTATCTCACATAAAAAGAGCCAAAGTTTTCTGAAAATGCTTCTTTCTTCCTAGGGAAACCTCAGTACTGCAGCCTTTGAGACTTGCAACAATAATTTCCTCAGGTGCATATTCACATGCCCAAGGACTTTAATGACAGTGCAAGCTTCAACAAGAACAAAAGAAAGAAGTACTTTGTTTACATAATATTAGATTTTAGACTTAACTGTAAAATATTTCTATGTTTAGGTTTGCTGAAGCACAAGATTTTAGTATCTCTCTCCATTAGGTACCCCAATATCCTACATGCGGTCTTCCTGACTCTAATGCAACTGGCACATACACACTTAGATGAGCAGTTTATACAACAGTAAAAATTCAGTGCACTAAAATGAAATGCCACACCTGTGGATTCAGTAAAAAAAAAAAAAAAAAATCCTACCCACCATTCAAAATTAAGCTACTGTGAGTAGAAACACCATGAAAAACAGGTTTAAAGACTTTGAAAGTAACAATTTTGCACGTGCAAATGAACAAGCAAAAAATGTTCCAGGAAATAGGTTACAGACCTATCAGCCACTACTCCTTTCAAAATTAAATTAAGGGACTCCTCAGGCTGAGTCATAACCTTCTATTCAACACAACAGGTTTCTGAGAATTCACAAAACAACTATTTGTCTAGTACTTTATGTAAGTCTATACAACCTATCAGCTTTATCCTATATAACTGCTGAAAGCCCATTTCAAAAAGCAGGGGTTTTTTTCTGCTTTACCCCTACCATCTCTAAATGTTTTCATTGTCAGCTCTTCAAGATTCAGAAGCAAATTTCTTCTGTCTTTGCTCAAGCTGAATATGCTTCAGTCTCACACAAGACTTCCTGTGGAATAAAGTGCTAATCAAAACAAGGGAAGCTGGTAGACTGTACCCCTGCAGCTATTTTGCTGTAGTGACAGCTTAGCTCTGTTACAAGTACATTTTTTTTCCTTTCTAAACCACCATTTGCAGCCACTGCTTTTTTACTACTTCAAGCGGTATAAACAGGCTTGCATTTTATTTAGAGGCTAAATTTTCCACTCTTCAATCTGAGAGAAACTGTCCCTTGTTCAAACGGGAAATTTCTCTAAATTTTTCATGCTGAGATCCATCAAATCCATTTCTTTCACTCCCGGAGATTCATGAGACTAACTTGTTTTCAACAAGCAGAAGTTCTAAAGAAATGAAAACTTTCAAGCCACTAGAGTGTGCTCCTACAGAGGCTAATAAAGTGTTCTCTCTTTGATTATATTTAAAACAGTAAATTTATTTATTTTTTTTAGCAATATGTTGCAAAACAGAGTAGTGTTGGTTTTTACCTGATAGGGTAAAGCTGACTAATTTCCTAGAGTGCTGGGCTCCAGAAGCACCTTCATCCATGCCTTCTACTCCCATCTAAAGAAGAGGAAAAAAAAAAGAAATATATCACAGAAGTTTTCATCTACTTTGTATATGCTTGAGGATGATAAGAGTAATTGTAAGGTAGTATGATAGGGAAGAATCTGACCAACTATTGCTTAATGCAGGCAAACCTACAGCATTAATTCATTTCTAGGACAGTATCTATTTATGCCACAGAGTACTAATACACACTACTTGGAATCTTGCAAACAGAACATATATAGGCTAATACATGTGCAGACACCGTTAACCAGAGAAAAAGAGACTACATTTTCTTACAGGTTTCCTTTTTGTAAAATACAATCAACAGTGTGGATTGGTAATACATACCACAGCACTGAGCTGGTCAGTGACAGCGTGTGTAACTTGTCACTTTCCACAAATAGATAATTTACTGTGCAACAAAAAAAGCAGACATCAAAGAGAGACTAACAAAAGCCTTCAGATCTATGAACAAAAAGTGCATCAGATATCTAAATATGAACGTCGTCTAAAAGCTTATGCTTCACAGATTTTATGGCATGGTTTTTACTGAAATGCCTCCTTAGGTAAAGCACTACTTTAAAATACAAAGCTTCTCATGTATTAATGACTTATTAATTTCTATCTCTTTCAACCAGCAGAAGAATTTGTCTTTTAAGACAGAGAGAGATGTGCATCCAGCTGAATAATCTATCACAAAGACATCCATGGAGCTATCTTAAAGTCAAAGTGTTCTCCAGGTAAGCACTGAACTCACTCCCACACAGAAGAGGTGACACAGCTTGGCCAAAAAGCTTCAGCCAAATACAGTGCTGGAGATTAATAGTAGTGATAGAACAGGAACTCATCTGATTTACTGAACAATAAAAAAAATAAGCTGAATCAATACTTGCATGTGGATGTGTGTAGAGGAAGTTCTGAGCAGCTGAGCCTGTTGTCTGAAGTTAACGTATTGATAAATCATTTCTGGCACCGTGGTAGCCCTAAGGAACCTGCTTTGCCCTCCGTTTCATATTGCTTTATGTCGTTGGCTTTCAAATACTTCCCACAACCATCAGCAAGCACACTGGAGTTTCATTGGAACTAGCAAACACACAGAACTTCTCCCATTGCAAAACTCCAATACTTCATCCATAACAAGCAGTCAAACAAAGTGATGAAGAAAAAGCGATGACGCTGATGCCTGTTGTCCCCATGGGCTTCAGCAGTCTTGTGAGGGAACACACAGCAAGTGTGTTCACTGATGGCTTCATGATCCACCAACAACCCCAGGGTAAGACACTCACCACAGTGCTCAAAATTATCACTTTCCCACCCGTCACGACGTGATTACCCCAGCGTCTTTCTATGGAGGCATCAGCAGCGACAGCTGATAGTCAAATTACGAGGGTACCAAAGCAATGGGTTCCTTCCAGCTGTATCAGTGTCCCCTCATCTACAGACAGATTCCCTGGAAGCTTTAAGAGGGGCATCCCCCTGGGATGGTGACGCTGCCCAGGCAAGTCCAGAGGAACACTATGTATTTCACTGCACTCTCTTGGGGCTTATTGTTAACACACAATGTTTTCTTCTTAAAGACGTTTGTTACTAATCCACAAAAAGGCCTTCCTCATTCTTTACCTATTTTTCTGCTACATCACTGACTCTGAGCAATATCGTTTACGCTCCTAATCATCACTGCATTATATAGAAAATAGGATTTGCCCACCATTCAGCTATAGTGTAATGAATTGTAACAGTGTTCCCTAGCACTTCCACGGTTTTTCTATATACACCCTTTTCCTGTTCCATCATGACCTGAACAGCAATTTCCATTTTTCTGCACCAAGTAGCAAATTACATCCCAGCATACATGCTTAGATTTTTTGCGCTACAAAGGCCATCTCATCTGGGGTGACGCAGCGTTTCGCGGTGCCAGATCAGCCCTTGCATTTCCTCTGGTTCAAATGAACAAAACGGAGTATTAGTTGCTAATCCAGGAACGAGATGGACTGAAATGCCTGGTGTGATACGCCATCAACACGAGGAAACCCAGAAACATGTCTTTCACCAAGCCATGTAATGCAAAAACACAGAATGATTTGAGTAAGCAGGCAACTTATTGCAACACCAAAACAAAACAAAAAAGAGAGTGGGAATGTCATGACTTTCTTACCACTTCCATGAACAGCATTTCCCTAGCAACAGACATGATCAGTGCTAAGAGAACAAAGTATTCTCTACTACACAGTGCTTAAGCTGAACACCCAAACCAAGCAAAGGGTGTGAGGTATTAACATAGTAATAGGTGCACTTATGTACAACTAACCCCATATGATATTTTTAGGAAGTCTCATCTGAGCTGTCATATGACATTCTCATCAGGGGAAAAATAACAGCTCACTATTACTGGAAGTCTATACTGTCAGTGCAAACAAAAACACTTTCATAAAATTAAACCTTCTAGTAGTAGTGTAAATTCTGTAGAACACCCAGGACCCTCTGCTACCTTTCAAAGGAAAGAAATTTAAATAGTGACACCTGGTTAACCACTTGGGATTGACCAACGACTCTGAAAAATAGGTGCTCACTAAATAAATGCATACTGAAACACAGAAGCTCGTATGTCCGTTTGAGCACTGAATCTCAAAAACAAGGTCAAGAAAACACACCAGTTTAAATAGTTTCTCCATTGAGTATAATTACTCTGTTTCTCAGTAACAATACAGTGCAGCACATAGCCCCTTTTAAGGGTTGCTTTGAGATGCATTTTTTCCTTTGTTTGAAGTCAGGCTACCTTACAGTCTGTAGTTTATACATTGTGGCTGTCAAGCTCATTAACTGGAACACATTTTCTTCTGTAAAATATCAAGAGTTAAGATGCCTGCTGTGAAATGGTGTTATTCATAGACAGATCTGACAAAGATCTGACAATTAAATGATGCTATCACCCAGATCTGTAATTCTAAGACAAAGAAAAACCATTTGGTCTATGACATCAAGTATAGCACATACAATATCATGTAGCCATAACATGCACTTGTATATAATATACAACACTGAAAAAGCACAGGATCAGCTCTTCAGTCCGAGTAACTTGTGCTCTACAGCACAGCAGTTGTCAAGACAACATCCTAACAGACATGATCTTAAATATTTGTCAGCTGGTATCAATGAATAAATGCACTGTGAAACTTCATGCCAACTGAAGAACTAGCCTATTAGATAAATTACTTCCATCAAAAGCACCTGGATACAAGTTTGGAAGTCTCTTCTTCCACTACATATTTAAACAACTAAAAAAACTCCACTGAAACTTTTACTATTTCAAAAGAACAAGTCTCACAATGAAACTACGGTAAGGTAGCAATAATTCTCAACACTCAGAGAATTATCTAGACTTCAGTGGTATACAAACAACCAAAAAAAGAATAATTTTTGCAAGAGCAAAGTTTTGTCCAGTCTCATTTTTACACTAACAATTGCTATCTCAGCAACAATTTAATCTTTAATACTAAGACATAAGAAGACTTTTAATAAGGATTGAGGATTAATAAGTTTGACTTAGATAACCAGTGTGAAAAATTTCTATTATGGTGTTAAATTACAGCAAACTAAGATGCAAAAATTGAAAGTGAGCAAAATCAAATGCTTAGCATAATAGATTTCAACTAAGCTCAATTATTTTAATGTCATTTTACAATGGAAAACACAAAACCAAGAAAAACATTTCCCAATTTTAATGATTTCTTTCAGGCAATATAGTTGCTTGCACAAACTGTGGTTAATGATAAAATTAGAAAATATATCAATAGATGTAATTGACAGTTATAAATCATCTTATAAAAATCCAATGAAGTAATAGCCTAAACTTACCATCACAGCAGGGTTTTTCACAGTGATACATGGAGTAGTAGCTCGGAGGGCTCCACTAACACCATGGTAATATTTAAAACAGATCTTTATTTCAGCTGGAAAACAAAACAAAAATTGCATTAAACTCTTTGTGACTGACCCCAGGCAAAAAAAGAGACAAAGAAAAGAACACATGGATACAGGGAGTCACAGTTCACTTCTGTTCATGGAGTCTGAGTTTGGGCAGTTCCCCAATGCATCTTTGTTGTAAAAAGCACAGAAATAACTGTAACTGAAAGACATTTTCTCTCCATCCGTAGAAAACTGGAAACCTGACTCAAAACATCTTGAATAGAGTTTTTAGGTAAAGAGCTGGTAAATGTTCCCATTTGCTTTTAACTATATTTCTACTCAGTCAGTAAAAAATGACCAGCTCATTTTTTCCAGTTCTTACAGCAAGACAGCCATGGTCACTACTGGGTAAGAAACGTCTAAGTCTTCACAAGCCATAATTCACACAAAGCCACTTCTGTCTGTTTTGTATGGGTCCAGAGGGAAGGAAATGAGATCGGTGTAGATCTCTGAAGACATGTTCATTTCAACATAATAGAGGTAATATGAATTACTATTTTTCAGCAGATTTGTAACTTGCAAACCAAAATTTAATTACACATATGTTGTATTCTTAAAATTATTTAATCATATAGAAATGGGACTTCTCTCTACAGTGTTACACATCGAGGTGGTACTACAGGTATTATATCTTGTTGATTGATGAAATAGTCAAAGCAACTGCTTTTTTGCTTCTGAAATAGAGGGTAACATATTTTGAAAAATGTATTAACATAAATTATGCTGACACTATTATTTAAACATTGGCATCTTTTTTAGGCAGTTTGAACAGTTTGGTTTTTTCAGGGTTTGTGTTTTGTTTTTGTTTTTAACTCTCAACTGAACCACTTACCCCTCCAGGAATTGTGGTGGAAGGTAGAACAGCACAGGCTGTTCTACCTGTGAACAGCCTGTTCACTCTACGTGCTGAGTGCCCCAAGACCTCGAGCAGCAGCAGAGTCCAGGCAACATGCCTTGCACTTCTTTTTCCTAACCTTAGGCAAGGGGCACAGAGAACAGAAAGACTAAAAGTGCCCCACCATTCTCTCGCAGCCAAAAACAGGATTGCAGAGAATCAGGGTGGACACTGAGGATATATATTCCTGGATTTTAATATGACCCTATTTGCTGTATGATAACTGAGCTTTTTGTTGATTCTTACAAGATGGGGGAGAAATCATTAAATCATCTATTCCAATCATTATTGTGCTCTTTTCTGCCCCTTTTTGCCTTCACAAAATGAATGTTGACTTATGGACTCCAGAAGTATACACCAGCATCAGCCTCAACAAGCTGAATGTGGGGGTACTTGGCTGGAGTGATCATTCCTGTGGTTCTACAAGATGCTCCTCTGCTTGTATATCCAAAAAACGCATTAGAGTTCCTCGCCACAGGTTAACACAGCATGTTGACATTGAGGTGCAGGACACATGGCCTACATGCCTTTCATTCTGAATTCAGCAATATCAAAATCAATTTTATTTTGCTGTACCTAGCTAAATAAATCATCCTATATCCTTGCTTTTATCCATTCCGCTCATTCTCTTATCATCCACAGATGAAATCAGGGGGAAGCCTGTATTTCAAACCACTGATGAAAATGTTAAAAAGCACTGCATCTTTTATAAACTCCTCTAGCATCTCACTAACAAGATTTTACTTTTTATGTAACCTGTCAAACCTTTTACTATCATTTAGTATGCTAATCCAAAAATATTCTTGATCATGGTTAAAAAAAAAAAAAAAAAAAAAAGAGAATAAATAGACACAACTTGAGGATGAGACAAATGGTCACCTTTCGTGTGTTCCAATGTAAAATGTGTCAAGCTTCCTTCAGGTACGTGTCATGCAACTTCTTCCAGAGTCTGACACATGTTTATGGTCCGTCCCGCTGAATAAAATTTTGTTTGCTAAACTGCATTTAGTGCAAACAAAAGAGTATTATATTTAACCGAAGCCTGACCTCCACTTTTATTTCTCTGTATTCCTCCAGCCCAGCAGAACAGCTATAATTATGGCTGCCCTTGACCCTGTGGGATTTTTCCCTATCTGGAACGATCTCTCTGTTTTCCTTCTCCATTGGAATAACTCTTCTGCATGAGGTTGATAAGGATTTACTTCTGGGTACAGAAATAGCCACAGGCAGGCACAAATTACAACAGTCAGTTCAGACAGACCAGGGGACGGCATGGAAGTTTTGGCAGTTCAATTCCTCTGACTTCGTTTAACAATGTCAATATGCAAAACTGATATGTTTTGTATAAGGTTTTGAGACATACAGGATGATTCCTTGAGGGCTGTTGAGGGCTGAGGTATTTAATTACTGCAGGATAAAATACCCACTTATCCCTACTCAGAAGCATCAGAAATCCATCCTGCAAACCTGCTCAGTCAAAAAGGATTATTTATTTTTAAATTTGCTGCAGTTATAGGTCAACATTTATTTATTTTCTTACAAAGAGGAGGCACCTCAGAACTACCCTTCAAAGGAAAGTGACTGGCTGACAGTGCCTCCAGGGACTTAAGAGGTGGAAGAGCTGCTGGTACCACTTCCTCCTCCTCACAGCTGAGTTCACACACACAGTCAAAACATGCTCTATTTACCACAACCTTTACAGCAAAATTCAAAATGCAAACAGGATTTCTAATCGCCTACAAAGGATTATCAGACCTAAAAATTATGGGTCAGGACCTAAAGGTGCTTCCTAGACTGAGCAATTCTGTTGACCTACCAACAATACTTATACCCAAATGGACACACAAGAACTTCTTGTAAGTAAAATTGGACTTTCAGCACCTGTGAAAGTTGGCAGCATTTATACCAAGTGCTGGACTCTTCATATTGGACAAAATGTATATTAAGTAACCAGGACTCGGGTCTTGAGCATCATTTAATCACACTGTGAATGTATTATGACTACACGAGAGAATGGTAAGACGAACTATTTCATCAAGACTTCTACTTTCCAGCTCCATTTCTCAACTCTATTGCAACCCAAACTTTATTTTTCGGAGAGTTTTTGAAGCTGCTGTTTATACAGTCTGCTGTCACTGGCTACCTTTTCTCAGTTCATCACTCCCAAAAAGAACCTAGCAATGGAAAGGTTATCAGCTGCTGCTTCTATTCACAGTCAGTCAATAAAGGGACAGAAGTTTGTTGTATGTTCTCACTACACTGACATGTACATTCCTTGAAAGGCTGAAATGCAATGCTACGAGCTTTGGATCCCAGGATTTCTTTCTCCCAGTGACTTCTACAAGCAAACAGTACTTTTCACTACCTGTATGCAGCTGGTGATAGAAGAATACCATGTTTGATTTAAGAAACAGATCTGATGATCGCTTTACATATAAACTAAACTTAAAAAACATAATCATACAATCCTCAGGATTAATTGCTACAAATAATTAGAAAAAAACAGAGCGCTCAAAAACACAGCATGGAGACTTTTTTCTCACTTCCCAAGAGACGCATCATTGATTTGGTTGATTTGGTTTGGGCACGAAATTGTAGAATGGGCTAGCCATCACAAGCATGCAGACATTGCCAAAGTGAATATGGGTTTGCAAGACTGGCTATTGCATATAGCAAGAATACAATCCCTTCATGGGACCAGAGACAGCTACGCAGTTTTTTTCGTGACTAATAATGCTGAAAAATCCCGTTAATGCTTAACAGTAAAAGAAATCTCAAAGGAAGCCTGTCAGTTCAAAACAGCTGAGGATCTAACGTTTTGACATTTCTTGTACTGTGTTACGAGAAAAAAAATTGTTGATTAGAGCAGTTTTTTCTTGATGACTGATGGATTACTGAGCTCCAGATATATTGAAAATAGGTATCTGTGTCTGTTCCTGATCTCAGCCTACTACCTATAAATAAGGCCCCATAAATACACACATCTCTTCAGAAACAGTAAGTTAAATTACCTGCAAACAGGACTTAAAATTTAGAGAGTTGAGTTCAATACTGAATAAATACACAAGTTTCTTCTGAACTTTTCCATACTACAAACTGCACAATAGCATACATCACCTACAGATTTTTCCCAGTCCCTTTCAATCCTCCTACCACCTTGCTTTCATGCGCTTGCTTTAGGGAAAAAACTTGCACTTCTTTTTTTTCTTTCTTACTTCTTCCCTGCACGAGCTAATTAGCTCACTTCATACGTGATACGTAATGAAAAAGTCAAGAGCAGTAAATCCAGCAAGGGAAAGACATCTGTACCTGACTACAGGACTGTTTTCTGTCTCATTAAATAAAAATATGATATTTCAGAACAAAAAGTATCCTCAATGGGGGGTGAGGGGGGGTGCGGGGGAAGACTCTACCTAGCTCTGAATCCTTGATAGCACACATGCCCCATTATTACTGACATGCCTCCAGAGATCATACACACCACAAGAAATTCCTTCTTCATTTAAAAATGAGGAACAAATGGAATTGAGGTAACTATGATTCTTTAAGAGATACCACACAGTCATATAAAAAGTTCTATATATAATGTTAACCAATCTGGATACTCTGTAAAGCCATAATCCTCTTCTTTAAAAGCCAATAGTTGTTATAATTTTATAACCATATTTTATAACCATAGCTTTATAGCTTAGGTCCCTTACATAAAAATATTGGAATTAACAAAGGTTTCTGGGACTCAAACATTGACATTTGAATTTCAAAAGAATTCCTGCATGAAATTATAGCGCTGTACTTCCCTCTATGGACCAAACACTCTTGCCTATTCAATAATAAAGAGCTTACACCAATAATTCAGCTTACACCAAATAATAGCTTGCTTTTAAAACATCTTTTTATATCATAAAACAGCTAGATTTTAAAACTAATTCCCTGAAGTCCCCCGCTTCAACTACCTTTTTACTGCCCTTTACTTTAACTTGGCCCATCGAAAAATTGCTTTAGGATAGGAAGACACTCAGAATACGTAAACACGGAATGCATGAGGATAATCCTAGAAGAATGCATTCTTTCCAGGAGAGTGATAATTCAGGAAAACAAATGTGTTTGCTATAAGAACAATATGCTCCAGATTATACCCTAGTAAAATGAAATGCCTGTAGCAGAGGTGGGATCACCCCACACTCCACTGAGAAGGGATGGGTAGAGACATCTCCAAAAGACAAGTCAAAGCCTAGTTGAGTGAAGGTAAACAGTGCTCCTGGCTAACTGCATGGAAATTGCAGAGCAGTTAATACCTCCTGGACATGGCAGTTAGATGCCAGAAGTTATTTGGGCTGAATCCATGGGTCTCTGCAGATATAAATATATGCCCTCCGACATTCAATGAGGAGAAGGACAACATCAAACAAACTCATCTGAAAAATATGAAAGCGTGGTCCATAATACTTAGTTAGGAAAATTTTGTCACTAGAACAAAGCCACTTACATTGAGGCTTTACAAAGCTACAAAGGGAGATGCAATACAGGAAAAAAGCACTGGGTGAAACACTAATTTTTCCCAGCTGAACCCAAACACCTCATAGACGACTGCGGGAATTTGGAAGTGCTCTGCACATCCTGCCAGCTAAATTTCTTTTCCTTAGCGTGACAGTTCAATGAACAGAACCTTTTTGCTTGGACATTTAGCATTCTGTTCTCTGCATCACTGTAACCGTGTACCTTTTTTATTACTTCCTACTGGGAATAGCACAGCGTAGCAAACAGCAGCAGAACCAATTGCCAAAGCTGGCTGCCTCTGGGTACTTGCTGGCTGTCTCAGCAGGTGCATCACAGAACTTATTTTACAGAAGGAATGATAAAAAAAGGCAACCTAGAAAGTAACTTAGGCAGACTTATAGAAAGCCTTTTAGATAAACTAAGATCAGTAACAGAAAATGTTTGTCCCAGTGTTCTCTCTTCATCTAACCTGCTTCAAAGGAATCTGCTTGGACAAATGGTTTTTCAGATAACAGAGCCTACCTTTCCCAGCCAGCCCCACTCATTCTTATTTACAGTCGCAGGCATTGCCTATTATATTGCAGTTTGGCAAAGTGTTTCATTATAATCTAACCTTTCAAACAAAACACTGGGGGTATTATGTGCATAAGGAAGTCGACAAGGCTTGCCACAAATGTTAAAATGTAAAAAATACATGACCCGATCCTGTTTCAGTTATTTGTGATATTCAAAAAATAGCTGTTAAAGAGACATCAGATATAAACAGTAGAATAATAGAAGTATTTCTAACTCAGGGAATGTGTTTATTAATAGGGTAGCAACAATAACCACGAGTCCCCACATAGACTACTAAAAGGGCATTCATTGTAGGGCACTACACAGACTGTACACAAGTAATGAATTATGTTCACGTAATATTCATTAACGGTGACCATTTTGGTCAAAACCACTAAAAATACAAAATGGTGCTCATATCTCTAGTAACAACAATTCTCTGCTACTGCAGCCCTTGAAGACTAAAAGCACAACAGGTTCATTTATTAAATTGGTATTTTTTTCCCTTCAATATATATTAGCGTTTTTAACAAAAAAGGGAGCTGGGAGTCTGCTCTGCTAGTTACAAAGTACAACAGTTTAGGTCTCAATACGCTATTTTTGCCAAAATTGCAATTTCTTAGAAATAGGGACTGAATACAGGGAACTCCACACAAAACATCACTTGTAACATATGAGTGTAATGCAAACACATATATTACCATGTTTTCTGAATACATATCATAGTCTACTCATGCCACAAACCCAAGATTTTAAATACAAAACAGAGAGCATCTGTGCATGCAGCCACTGCATCCGAGGATTGCAGTGTGGCACCAGAAGTAGTTTAACCACGAATATCCCAAGGGTGATTTGGAAATGATTGATGTGACAAGACTGGCAGCCTTTGGATAAATCCCAACAGCTGCCGCTATGGATTATTCTTCAAGACAAAGCCATAGCATTGGTATGAATATGAAAAATATATGCAAATCAATATATTCCTATTCTACCCATGGTAATGACTATGACATCAAATGTTGTAAATAACAACAAAGACATTCCACTACAAGTAAAGTAGGTGAAGATGTTTCTTGTGGAAACTGTAGTTAATAATCATGGGACCAAGGCTATAACTTAGAAAAACAAGTCCAATACAGTCTCAAAGGAAGCTCTTGGCCTATGCCTGTACTAATAAACCAGACAGGACCATGGTGGGGACTGAAGTGCAACCACACAACCACCCCTGACACGGGGGGAAGGGCTGGCTTGCACAGACACCAGCCACGCTGTGTCACTTGCTCCCAGCAGCAGAAAATAGCCCCTGGCCCGTTTTACCTACTAAAACATGCACAGCTTTTAACTTCTGGGGACTTTGTATAAAGAAGTACATAAGCACCAGTTACCTCTTGCATGAGAGTGACTACTATACTGAATCTCCTTCCTATGGCACCTTCAACATGACCTGTCCTTCCCCATATTGCAAAAACTTACTTAGAAGCCACAGTTTATAAACGAGCGGCAGCTTTTATCAACCACTCTTCATAGAGCTCAAGCTTCCTTTCACATGATTTTTCTATCACCGGCCTTTCCATGGATCATTTCATTCCATCTTTCTGCTAGCTCCGTTCTCCACAAGGAATGCCATCATCTCTGTTCCACCATGATGCTCCTGCCGGCCCAAGATCACAGACTGTGACACCCAGAGAAACACTCCATCATCTAAAAATCACTCCTGGGGCAACAATCTTGCACCGGAGACTAAAGATCCTGACATACTTAAGGACTGAAGAGTCTGATGCCATGCTAAATACCAGATGACCATACCAAGCATTAAGCTGTGTTGCACCATCACACTATTGTCACCTGTTCAGAATAATGCTCCTTGAACTTGTTGTTTCCTTTTACAGGAGAAGGACGAAAACTGTTTGGGTTTTTTTTTTTTTGCTGCAGCCAAGTTTAGGAATTCTGTAGTTTACACAGCAAACAACTCGAGGAAGCCATCCTTTGAGTCATTGTTTTCCTTCCCCCACATTTTAGCAAGCCTCAGAGCTGGATGTTTAAAAGCCACCTCTACTATGTAAGGAAACTGCATCTTGGGCATATTGATGCTCAAATTCACCTTCTTGAATCTCTAAAATGGATGAGTTCCTTTTGATGCTTACATGGCATTCCTGCTCCTTCCCCAGGGAAAAGAAAGAGGAACACCTGCCTCCGTACTGGCTGGCTCTGCGGTTCAGAGGCACTCACTTTGTCTTGAGGTGACAGCTTAACGACACCAGCTGTTGTGATGGTGAGATGGACTTTGTAAGTTGCAAGTATTTTCTGTCTCCTTTGCATACTCTTCCCCCCTCCTCTCCTCAGAGACTGCTTCTATTTCTGGAATACATTAAGTTCATTTCTCATTATTTCACTGTTGATTCCTTTGATTCCCCCTTCTCAGGGTAGAGTCTACAGAATTTTTGGTGTTGATTTTTGTCTAAAGCAAGTGAGTTTTCTTTGATCATCCTTGTTTTGCTAATTTTGGATGCTTGGGGCGGGAATTAATGTCTCTTAGTATGATATGGTGAGACACTCCCTGCCCTTCTTTCAGCAGGTTACTTGATCTGAATAAAGCAGATGTCAAACTATGCCTTTATATGTTACTTGCTTGGAAAATAGGAGATACTAAATCCACAGGGACAGATAAATGGAATGAATAGAAAATTGAGTTACAAGACTGCAGATTCACAGTAATGCAAAATTCAGAAAAATGCTTATCCAAGACCTACCTTCAAACATAAGCATAAATTCCACAGACCTCAGTGAAACTACCAATAAGTTTACAATTATGCTCATGGAAAAACATCTTCCCAGATTAAGGCATAAAATGCTTTTCTTAAAAGATACAGATCTGAGGCCCACAGAAGGAATCTGAGGTCCAATCCAGCTGACTCACACCGATTAACATTAATGCAATTAAAATGGAAATACTTCTTCTGCAGGAGGTTCGTTTGTATGTGGCTTGTTAGTGATGCTATCATCCTCTGCACTGTGCTCTTCAGAGAGGTCACATTCCTGGTGAAAAGATATGTGATGTCCCTAAACTCTGACACTGCTAGGGAAAAACACAACCAAAGTCTTTTGGATAACATGCCTCCTGACTGATCTCCACTCATCATTCAACATCAGTAACCTCCGTTCCTTTTCTTGACAAAAAGTCAGACAACTTCAGGCCAGCTTTGACTGGAAATCCTAAAGGATTATTGTAATTATTTAGCATATTAACTCTGTTTACAAGCATCATCACTCCTCATTGCCAGAGCTGGTTCAAGGCTTCTCTGGCTTGCAGCAAACATCCCCTGCCTCTCCTTGTGTATAGGTAGAGCAAGGAGTTCTGCCAATGGTACAGGTATAGCAGAGAGCTGGAATTTACTGCCTCTCCCCCCACTACTTCATACTGATAAGAAATATTGTGCCTAGTTTTGGACCCCTAGGTTCAAGAGGATGGAAAGGGAATCGTCAGAGGACCACAAAGATGGTTGGGACAGAAAATGTGTGGCCTATGAGAAGAGGCTGAAGGAGGTGGCCTTGTTCAGTCTAGTGAAGAGGAAGTTAAAGCAAGACAAATATTATAAACTCAACTCTTTCCAATACTATGAGAGGATTTTAAAAGGGGCAATAGCTCCAAATTTAAGCTTTGGCCATTCAGATCGGATGCCAGAGAAATCTTTTTGGCTGGAACAATAGCACAGCACTGGTAAAGGTTACCTACAGCATCTGTGACATCTCTGTCCTTGAAGGCTTTCAATACTGTGATTTTCAAACCACAGCGGACCAGGTCAGCTAAGAGCTGGAGGTTGGATGCAAAACAGCTTTCCTGGGCTGTGATTAGTGAGTTTCGACTGATCCATTTACACATTTTGTCCACGCTGCTTCCCCAGACCTTGTTGCCACTTATTGAAGCTGCTGCTGCAAAAATTCTGGGACATTGCTGCTGAATCTGGGATTGTTCCCCACTTGCTCCTTTCATTCCTAGAGAAGCACGGTCAAGTTGGGAATGGTCTGCTGCATGTCATTACTGTGAGGAGTAACTATGACAAACTCCTAATACTATTGCCTGTATCTGATATATTCTGCCTCTTAGCAAAGGTATTTCTAAAGACAAGAAATGTAGAACTGTAGAGTTCTTTCCAAAATTTGGAAAATAATGGCACTTTAAAGCATCAGAGACACCTTAACTTCAATAATCAGGCACATACTTAGACGGGATGTTAGCTGCTCCCTCTTGCTCCCTTGCTATGGCAGTGGCATGACATGCAGGGCTACCCGGGGAGTACAAATTGAATCAGCACTCTGGCAGAAGAAAGAGGCTGACAGGGGAGCTGAGGTTGTCTCTCTGTGGCTGGCACAGGCTGGGCAGTGTCACTGTCTGCAGAGCACAGTGAGAACCCTGACAGCCCAGCTCTTCCCGCACCCGGCCTGGTGCCGCACCGCAGAGGCAGGAACACTGGCTGTACCTGAACTGGGCAGCCACCTACTGCTTTTGCCTGAGCTGTGATGTACTGAGCTGAGGAATAAAAAAAGAAAAAGAAAGAAAAAAAAAAAAGGAAAAAAGAAAAAGAAAAAAAGAGGGAAAAAAAGAGCAACTGCCTGTAGTTGCATCAAGAGTCACCTCGCCACATATAAACTACAAGAAAAAGCCCGGCTGAGAAAACATGGTCACATATCAATGGTGCCTTCTAGTTTAAAAAGTGGAATTAAAGTGGAATTTGACACTCATTTAAGTGTTTCAATGCAATTTTTGGCCTCTCGCTAGAAACACAAATGTCACCAGTGACATATTTATCTGCCATACTACGTGCTATAGCAACATATGCTCATAAACATTCCTTTCTGCAGTTCTCAGTTGATGCATAATTGCTTGTCTCTTGTTCATTGTTTGGCAGCAGAACTGTTCGTTAGTAAAGCCAACGACAAGCAAAGAACATATATCCTGCACTCTTTTTATCAGTTGGTTGCAAAGTGCCATTAGTTGCAAAGTCTAAAGTCAGTTGCAGCTGATTTTAAGTCAAAACTACTAGCATTAGCTTAAGTTACTCACATGAACTAAAAATGTTGTTCAAGGCCCTCATCTCCATACATTATGGAGCAACACATAACCAGATAAAATACACAAACATCCTTGAAGTCAAACTACCCGTATTGGCAATAATGCTAAGAGAAAGACAAGGCAATGAACTCTTCTAACATAACATTTTTATCTGCTTTAATATGCCACTGTCTCTGGCACCATCAAAGTTAATTAACTTGATCCTTATCTTCAGTTCAATCACTTCTTCCCGTAACGAATTCCTAATGTTAAATTTAATTTTATCCTAGTAAAGCTTTCATGTTGGTGTTAACAGAAATGTGCTGCATAACGTGTAGAGTGAGTTGGCAGGATTCGATGATGAGTTCTAGAAATAAGAAGTTTTAATAATTATTTATAGTACAGGGTATACAACACCTCTTGAAATGTATGTATTGCTGTTATATCTGTTAATTAAAATAAAAATTTCTGCCAAGACCTAGAGTTAGCAACACTACACTGTGAAGTGTACAGTGAAGTAATAGAGTGGGAGCATTTTTTTTTTAATTTATGAAGGAAGATTCATTGCTGTGAGGCTAAACAGGTGGTAGAGCAGCTCAGAGCTCTTTTGGGACTGATTGCCACTTTGATCTCAGTATATCAGAGTTTTCAGCAAGCTCAGATACAACATCCTAGGATTAGAACACCAATTTCTTTAGGGAATCATATCCTTTAGATAGTAAGATAGCTCCTTTTCACAAAAAAAGCAAGAAAACCACATTTTTAAAAAAGCACACAGTACAGTGGCTTAACTTCCTAGAAATCCTGGTTGCCTGAGGGAGTAGCATAGCTCTCACATTCGCAGCTTGGCTACCAATACTCCTTACAGAGTTCAACTTAAGACTTTTTGTTCCTGTTACTTAGGGACCCCCAATACCTAAAAACTGTTTAGTGGATTTCCCAGCGCAATAAAACTTCAGCTGAGAAACCCTGATGCAACTGGAGAGGAGGCTGACACTTCCTAGAGACAAATCTAACCTTCATATTAACAAACATTACCAAGAACTAGTAGCTTACTACCTTGGCCTTTCTGTGTATTTACCATTCATCTTTGGCCAGCTGAAATGTCAAACTTATTGGGAAGGGACTTCATCTTTCAATGCATATAAACTATATGACGTTGCACAGGCAATTCCTTCCTCCTATAAACCTAAGCATGTTAAGGACATCCTTAGAATGCAAATGTACATCTAAGCTCAGGTCCACTTTTATAATGTCCAAACACCCTGGAAAATGCTGCCCCTTAGAGCAATAAAATCAATTCCTTTGTCAGAGAAATTGCCCCTTAGAGCAATAAAATCAATTCCTTTGTCAGAGGTCTAATGCTCACCTTTGGATAAGCATTAGATAAATAGGTACTCACATTCCATAAAATAGGGGCCAGGTTCAATTCGCCAGACAATTTGTCCTTTTTGCGTGCCAGTCACCCCCCGATTCTTGGAATCCCAAAAATTGGCTGGAGAGTTCTCATCTGCAAGAGGAAAGGAAAAAAATTGTCAAGTAGTGTTTATAATAGTAGTGCACTTAGTTTTCTGTTTGAAGAGGCCCAGATACAAAAAACCACTTGTGTTAATAAATAAAGAAATAAATAGATAAAACTAACTGGCAAAAGATAACTGACTTCTGTAGTTAGATAAATTTATGCAGAATGAGCAGACACACATACAGCCAATGTAAGCAAACAGCTTCCTGTAAGAGGTGACCTGCCAAGATATTCATTCCAAAACTTCCCTGACTCCACAGAGGTGCTACTGGGAGTTTATAGCTGGTTGTAATTTCACCATATCATTTTATACAGCAGTCCCACTCTGATGTGAAAATAATTCGTTCCCTAGCTAGGAAGTACAGAATTGCAACGAGAGGTATCAAAGCTTACTTCAGTTTTTAGCATACTCCTATGTTTTAGAAACTAGAGAGAGCAATTTTATACATACACCAAAAAATCTGACACTTTTGTTTTCTTACACAGAGAGTATTATTTCCTATCAGTGAAGTAGAGCTAAAGGCTCAAAGGGTAGAACTGTCACACTTAGTATGCCAGAGATACAAATGAGAGATTCAGCAAAATACATTCAGAAGAGGATAACAGAGAAGCAAAGAGCTTTGCAGTATCAGTATTTTTCCCCTCCCAAACTAAGCTGTTTGTCCTAACAGTCACAAATGCAAGTCTTAGGGTTTTTTTTTTTTATTTACCAGCCTGTATTCAGGCATCCAGAACGCTGTATGAATGAAAGAAAACCAGAGTGAGAAACTGTTTGAAAGGACACAGAAGGTTAGTTATGATGAGCCAGAGGAAGCTGACATAAATCCAACTTAACTTCTTTTGCACAGAAAGTTCCTTGAAAGTATGCATCATTAAATTTTACAAGTGCATTTATGCAGCCATTTCTTAATTAGACAATTATACCTGCAACCTCAGACACAACGTCCTAATTCTTTCCAGTGGTACTTGATATCCCTTAGGCTTAAAATTAAAAAATAATTTAAAAAAATTTCTTTTAAAAAAAAAATCCTGTTTTATTACATACATTTGACTGCATTCTGCAATCTTAAAAAGACTTCACTAAGAACTTAGTCTACTGTGGCTTTGTTCCTATAAAGCTCCTATCCATTCAAGCATGCTTTCTTTGTACTTTGGGAGGAACTACCGCATAAATAAGATCACAAAATCATCACCTACATTTTAGAAATCCGTATGCTATTTATCAAAGAATAATAAACAATGCAGCTTTAATACATTTATCTTAAAAAGATAAACTCATGCTAAAGCTTGTCTTTCTCCTTTTCATTCTGACTGCTCATCTCAGTGTTCGCAGGGTATCTCTACTGAACCATTTCCACAGCCCATACATTCACATCCTACCAAACTGACATACAGAGAATCACCAAATATGTGCAAATCACTTCTGTGATTGCTCAAGAGTAAGTTACACACCCTGTCCACAACCTGGAAGAGCTCTGGAGAGTCAAAAGGCAGCCATGGAAAGCTAGTGACATTTTTATGCCTCCAGGCATGGGCGACTTTGAGAATTTTTAGAAAGCTGTGGTCTGAGCACCTCAACATCATGAGTCCAGAATAGTTTTGTGATTATCTCAGTGACAACGAGAAGGGACAGGAGGGTTCTCCTAATGCCTGTGATCCTTGAGCATTTAATACCCTCAGGCTTCACTTTTCATGTGGCATCACCATGATAGTACCATAAAGTCAGGCAGTAAAAACTGAAAACGTGTAGTTATTCTTCGATACAGCAAAAAACTTTCAGAGTAAACAAAGCTGTATCTCACCCAGGTATTTCATTTTTTTTCAAAGGTATAGAAAGAGGAACTCTGAAAGCACAGGCTGTTAATCATCCCATGGGCCTCCAAAGAAAAAGTAATCCCTGTACATGGTTTATAATGACCCTTTGACCGATACAATACTCTGTTGATTTATTTATTTATTTTCTTTTTTTTTCTTGTTTATTAATGTGCCTTCCTAACCCAAGGCTCCACTATTATTTCTCCACAGACAGTACTCTGGGAAGCCATGAGATAAAGCTTAATTTCCAGCAAATCTACATTAGTGCCTACTTTGGTCTGCCATTTGGTTATCCAAACCATTGCTACCAAAAGCAAGCAGATTCTTCAAAAATTCCACAGTTATCTGAAACGCAGATCATTTTAAATTATTCAGTGTTCTCATTATGTCTACATAAATACAGATGTATTGTATGACAAAAAACCACCCCCTCAACATGCTCTAGTTCTTCTGAATTTAACCAATTAGAGAAGACTCTGCTCATCATTCTAAGCAGAAGGACAGCTATTTGGTATAAGTATAAACATAAACTTTTTTATTCTTATCTTGTTCAACAAATCAAGGAACTCTGAACCAATGAAATAGGGTTTTAACACTGAGACTTCCAACACCAAGGCACAAGCAATTGTTCTTTGTTTTTTAAAATCAATACCTTATTAAAGTCAATGGTAATTATTACAGGGAAATTAGTGAGCTTCAGAAAAGATCTCACATTTCCTGATTCTCAAATTCTGAGCTGATAGTTACAAGCAGAACATTTTCTTACACCTTGTTTAATAAAATTCAACATTTAAGAAAGTGCCTGGATTTTCACCCTTTCCATGGAAGAATAGTCTCCTTTGCAGCAATGAAGACTACATGAGGGATACTCTGCCCACAGGCATGTTGCCCGTGCAACAGAAGGTGGTGGAGACAGAGGGACGAAAAAATGCTGACAGACCACTGCCTGTCAGCAATCCACTCAAATTACAGGATTTCTTTTGGACAGCTTTGATTTTCTCCTGAAACGGCTTATTTTCTTTCTACTTTTATGATGTTACTCACACAGCAGAAAAAAATAACATTCCTAATACATACGGATAAATAACTTCAAACCTCGGTTCATGGATTTTAACAAAAGAAACTGAACAGCAAAAGAAAAATAATCAAATGGTATGAAAACATTAAAGTATAAATGTTGCAGAAATGTACTTATCAACACTGCAAAAAAAAAGAGTTAAACACTGATAGTCTCAGTAATAGTCAGCTTTGCAAAAAAAAAAAACAAACAGCATTTGAGAGCACAGAAAGCAGTGTCAGAATTACCACTACTTCATTGCTCCTCTTCCCCAAAACATAATATATACATACATGTGTATATATGCACACACTATATATTTTTTCTACAGGGGATTTCAATTCTAAGGAGTTCTAGTTCCCTTTTAGCAGATAATTGTTGCTGTTTGTGAAACTGGCGGCTGTTCCAGAATCTGGGCCAAAGAGTAGATATAAATATCCTGTCCCAGAACATAAAATATGCAACAAAATACTGTCTTACTGCATGTGGTGTCTTGTCCAGTGAGCCTACACTTCTGAAAGAAATAAACCAATGCAAGATGCACAGTGTCTTTCTATGTTCGGTAATTCTTAGACACAAAATATTACAGAAAGTAACTAAAGTGGGTAGTAATAAATATATCACTGTGTGGAACTTCACACTGACTCGTGCTCCTTGAAATCACTGGAAAGCAAACAAATTCTGAGTAATAGTGTTTTCTTCATTTAACTGCTAAGCAATCAGCTCAGCCTGATATTAACTCATTTTTTCCACTTCTAGGCTTCACTACAACACCCTTTAAAATAAGTCAGATACCGACAGCACCTGAAATACCCACAGCTTGTGCTCTCCATGTCAGATTTGTAACTCTCCACCCGTGTCCACAGCTCTACCCTGATGTGACAGTGAATGGGATGTTGGTCCCCCTGCAATTTGTTAATTTGGTACAGTTATCTCATGCGAAAAGGAGTACAGAAGTACCGGATAAATGGTGCAATGAAAGAAGAAGGTATTAATTTCACAGAATTATTTTTCACAATGAAACGATGCCCGTAGAAGACTAAGGGTCATAAAAAGCTCCAGTTTGCCCATACCCTTTCTGCAGTGGAGCCCAGAGCTGGACGCAGCACTGGGATGCATCTCACCAGTGCTGTGTAGAGGGGAAGGATCACCTCCCTTAACCTGCTGGCTAAGGCTCTTCCTAACGAGCCCAGGATGCCAGTGAGTGGCCAGGGCACACTGCTGGCTCTTGTTCAATTTGTTGTCCACCAGGCCCTCCAGGTCGTCTTCTGCAAAGCTGATTTCCAGGCAGTCAGCCCCCCAGCCTGCCCCTGTGTTAGGGGTTATTCCTCCCCAGGGGGAGGACTTGGCATTTCCCTCTGAACTTTGCGACGTTGCCCATTTCTCCAGCCTGTCAGGATGGCAGCACAACCTTCTGGGTTATCAGCTGCTACTGATTTTGCACGAGGATGTTATGGGAGACAGTGCTGAAAGCCCTGCTAAGCCACTATCTGACATCAGGGGTCAGGAGGCTTCTGACACATTTTGGTCTTTCTGTTTTATGGCTTTCACTGTTTCTGTCTCAGGAAAAATCTATGGCCTTAGAGAGTCATCTCACACAGGTTAAATCAACAAACAAATAAGATAACAAGAACTGTATCTGTTGATATCTGAAATAAACCTGTCCCACTGCACAGACTGACCATATGCAAACCAATCTTCACGTTTTGGTCACAGATTCTGTGGTGAGCAGTGTTAGGTTACGTGATAAAAGGCTTGTCTCCATGAATACAAAGGTTTTTTATTCTTCAAATACCAAAACATTACAGAAGTCACAAACTCCTAGTGTGGAAACGTCACAGATTGCTTATGCATAGGAAAAAATTTAAAGTTCCCTATAGCAACCTAAGAGTTTCAAACTTTTACATACTGATCAATTTTCTGTAACACGTTTATAAAGATGCTTATATGCAGACCTCACAAAGAAGGTGAAGCTTAACAGATTTCAAATGCCACTGGGGGGTTTTAATTATACACAATTTTACAATTTCCATCTTTCACTACCATATATGGGGAAGCTAATTCACAGCTCTTGAAAAATCCGTACAGCTTAGCTCAGAAAAGATCAATCATGTTGGTAACACCATTGTATCCCTGCATAATTCTGTTATCCTCATTGGGGATTTACATCCCAATCTCTGTTTTTCATCCCTTTCTGGAAGATGTTTTATGCAAATCTTTGGAAGTGCTTGTATTGTTTATTCTTAATTCAAAATTTTCAATTAAGTTCAGATTGTCAGGATACTGACTTGCTTAGCATTTTAGGTTAATTTTAATAAATTCTTGGGCACTGAAGCTGACGTGTGCAATGCATCCAATTATTATGAAGAAACTTATAAAGCGTTGATCTAAATGTTACTTCTCTTGCCAGGCATTCTCTTACAGTAAGTGTCAGAGGAGCTGGAAGACTGGTAGAGAGCAAGGATACATGTAGTTTTGTTCCAAGATGAGATTCTTCAATCTGCCATCAGTTTCTTTCATAAGCATACTATTGAGAATGATCCTCCTCTATTTTACTCTCTCATTTCACTCAGTCTTTAAAAGTAACAGGTTTGTAGTTAATCTGCATCAGAGAGTATTTCTGAACTTAATTTTGAGCCAACTATCAGGAGATCTCTAGGGTGGCATTTCCAATGTAAAACATAAATCTGGTTTACATGCATTTTACTGCATGACATCCAAAACCTCAGTCCCGGTGCCAGTGAGTGCACTCTGCTTTTCAGTGAGAGCAGAGTCTTCCAAGCAGTAAAACAGACTGTCACCAAAATGTAAGATTAATAAGAACTTTCCAAAGAGTACTTACTGTGGATTTTTGGCAACTGAGAAAGTTCATAACACTAAATTTTCACTTTGGTAATCTCTAATAATTTTAATTCTAGAAATACTAAAAGTAAATAAATAAAAATGCAGGGGGTATTCATTAAAGTAGTAGCACAATGTTTACTGAACTAATGAACTAAATCCATTTCTCCCTTATATCCAAAATATGCTTAAGAACAATTGAAAACTGCATCAGGACACATTTAAGGGAGAAGACAAATTTTATAACCTATGGCCTCACTCCTTTTCTGGAAAGCCACTAAGTAAAATAAGAATTTTAATGCAAAGCTTCTATTGCAAAGAGTTATTGTAATAAATCACATTATGTAAACCCATTTGAAATACACTACATATCAGTTAGTACTGTACAAACAAATATTAACCCACTTCATACAGCTCATGTTCTGTGATTTTGAGAATTGCCCATCTCATTCTGTGAACAGTTCACAGGCCTTCTGGTGGAACCCAAACATTTCTCACAGAAGACAGCACCAGTGTATGCAGTACATTGCTGTAATTAGAGATCAACACTTACTTGCACCTTCTAGCCTTACCTGGCCATTCCAAAGGATGCCTGTGGATCCTAAACTGCATTTCTCCATCTGAGCCCAATTAAAAAACCGATGAATAAAAGAAAATTAACGTTTTACAGGACAGATCCTGAAGATAGCATCCCTGTTCCCAATCACAAATGGTATCTTCTACAAACGTTGCCTGATGGACCCAGCCTGTGCAGCTCAAGTTTAGCTCTTTATTAGCACTGTTGTATAATCTCAGCTCCACGAGGTGCATCTGTCCTCTCCCTTCCTCTTGTCATTTGAAGGAAAGGGTTTTGGAAGGCTGATTTCAAACTCCCCGGCAGTTTCTAGCAGTTAGACACAATCGTCTGCCTCTTCTCCTTTTAATCAAGGGTTTATCTAGGTTCAAACAGCATATAAAGTATTACGTCCTTCAAGCTCAGCTATGTGCAGCCACTCCCCTCTGAAGGGTACAGGATGCCGAAGCCCCATCCTCCCTCCACTTCCTTCCTCGCCTTGTCCAAGGGAGGATTCCAAGCCACAGCCACGGCCCCGCAGCGTGGGGAGGGCTGATGGAAACAGGAGGATCATTAAATCCTCGAAATGACGGCAAGGCAGCCACAGCAACCAGCACAGCGGGACCTCGCTGGAAGTGCTGGCTTTTGTTTACTCAGTTATATTTCGCTCTCCCACATGACTTCCCCGCAAATCCAGTTATTTCAGACTAGATGAGATTGCTCTGTGACATTTGGCTGGGATGAAGCCTGGGATAACTCCGCATTGGGCACTCCTGAGCCGGAGGAAAAGCGAGTGGCAGAGAGCTGCTATTACTGCCTCTCTCTCCTCTTTCAGGTTGGTAAATGCCACCTCAGCAGGGGGTCAGGCAAGGCTCCGTTTTGCAGGATGCTCTGACTACTCACAACCCTCCTGGAGGATGCTGGCACCTGACTTGCTCCTTCAGCTCATGGTGAGGACCCAAACCATGCCAAAGGGGCCCTGACACCACAAGGTAAAGGGTATCCTGGTCCACAGGTCTGCAGATCGAGTCTCTTGCAGCACATGTTCCACCAGAACGTACCCTTGTGGAGCACTAGGTTCAAACTCTCAAAACAAATCTTGGTTCTCCTAGTAATAATCAGATAACAAAAAACAGAGGGGAAAAAAATCCTCTTACATAAATATTTATTCATATGCAGCTTGAAGACTTTAAAAAAAAAAAAATGCTTCCAGTCACAGAAATTAAGATGGACTTTTTGCTAATGAAGAACTGAAAGCTACTGTATTACTTTATGTTTGCATGAACACCTCCAGGAATTGTATTTTCAAAGTACAAGAGGGGAAAGAACACCAGGACTGGACTACTGCAAGAGAAATTTAGAACACTGCTACATACTAAATGGCTGGAAATGGTTCTCCCTTGAATGCCACCAGAGCAACCCACCAAAACACTGAGTAAAACAAAATTCTTGGACAGTCTTAAAAGCTGCCTAAACAGCTACTAGATCCTACTACATGCTATCACAGATCTCGTTACTCTTCGTAACACTTTGGAAAACTTGGACAGCAATGAAAACATACGACACAAATCTTCAGCTGAGAAAACTAAGGGCAGAAAAGTAAGACGCGGAGAAAAATACAACAGATGCTCCCACAGCCTCACATAGGAGAGAAGCAGCTATTTGGACTCTACATGAGGGTGATGGTGTGCTGCCAGAGGCTGCAGGGTGACACTCTGAACTCCAACCTAGACACAAATATCAGCCTTCCAGTGACCCAGTCCTATTATATTAGCAGCGAAGGATCATCATCAATATTCAGATATTTAATATCACGACCCAGGGTGAAAAAAGCAGGAAGGTGTTTGTTCCCTACTGCACAGCAACAATCTGTTGTCTTGCACAACCAAAATTAAGGTTCACATAACTCCACTTACTGCCCCCGAGCCACGGGCCAGGACGAAAAACTCCATTCGCTTTCCCTCGGGTGCCCTCCATGACCCCCTACGTACCACATGTATTATGTTCCTGGTGTTTACTACACTCTATTACTTTACACAGTAAGAGCAATTATTCATTTTTCTACCTGTGACTGACAGGACGGTGAGAAATAAGCTGTATTTCTCTAACACTTCACTCCTAAAGAAGGAGAACAAAGGTAGAAGCCATACCGTGCACCCCTTCCAAACACTAAACAACTAAAACACTTTTTGCTATTGAATCTTAAATAAATGGAGCGTCAAGATCTTTACTCTCATTTTCATATACAGCCTTTATTTTGACAGTGGCCATAAGATGGCCTATTTCCTTCAAGAATTTTACTACTACTAATTTTTTTTTTCCTTCTATATGTACACTAACACTTCAATGTGGGGATCAGAGCATCTCACACTACATGCACATGGAGGCACAGTAGCAGCTCAAAGGCTTAGTTAACTAGAATGCAAGATAAAGATATTGCAAAAAAATACAAGTAATTTTTCAGCCACATGACACAGTGCAATGGCAGGAATAAAAGGGAATTCCACTTCTCCGTACTCAAAGTAAAGACATCATTGAAATTCAAAGCATTCAAAGACAAAAATAAATCCTTTCACCTATCTCACTGGCAAAAATTCAAAAGCATAACAATAGGAAGGAAATGACCTAAAGCTTAACCTCTTTCCTGAAAATCTTATTAAGCCTCCTCCGTAAAATGATGTACATTCTGTTCCCATCTACACTTCAAGTTTCACACATGTGCCAGCCCCACGGCACAAGCCGTCCATGCAGCGTGGGTCACCACCAGCTGACCAGGCTCACCTGGAGGCCAGAGCCCACACAACACACGTACACAACACTTGTGTTGTTTCTGCAACACACCACAAAAGATGGGATACTCCAAAAAAGGCATACTGTTAGACAAAAAATTAAGCTAGAGAACAACACTGAATAAATTCTGACAGATGGTACAGCATGCCCTTAGCCATAAAGACTATTAGATACTCATATTGTGGAAAAGTCCCTACATCTTTGTGAAATGTTAATAAATCACCTACCACTTAGTTCACTGAGGTCCAGCTGGCTGTATGTGGCTATGTAAATATAGCATGGGGGATTCTTCTACATCCTCGTGAAGACCCATCACACAGCTGAGGCAAGAACTGCCCCACCTCTCATGGCAAATCACATCACCTCAGTTGCTGATGGTTTGAGGAAAGTGACATCTGCAGGAGATGGAGACAGCCTGTTCCTCAGGGGGAAAGCCAAAAGCAGGGGCCACCAGGCAGGGAAGAGTTTGGAAATTAAAATTTAGGCCATCAGTGGCTACTGAAGTTGGACTACATCTATAATCTAACATTCTAGACTAACACAGTGGGCTACCATATTACAAAGATTAGAGAATAGGAGGAGAGCAAAGATGCAAGCAATACACTGAGAAAAAACAGAGCCTGTCTCACTCCTGTAGCATCACCTTTGACACTTTCAGAAATATTATGGGGTGGGGTTTTTTTAGTTTTTTCTTTTTTTTTTTTTTTTTTTTAAAGCACTTTGCTGTCTCACACCTTGTTAAAACTCCAATACAAATCCACTTTCACAACAATAATTCCTTCTCAATGCATCCCTCTCTGTGATATCCAGTTCCCCACTGTATCCCCAAACACATCCCAACACTTTGTAGCCTAAAGGTGACTATTCTCCTGCTTTTAACAGTACCAAGTCTAAGGAAAACACAAAAAAATCCCTGTTTGTACACATATCCTAAAGGGCTGTTATTCTGGGACAGGACTGTTTTGCAAATCTAGAAACATAAGCCGTTTTTCCTAATTAACTGTATAAGGTCATTTTGGGGGTAAATACCGTCAGAGCCTAATTAATAATATTTAAAAAAAAAAAATAATTGCAAAGCTGTATCTTTGCAGCTTTTCAGTGTCATCTTTAATCTGACAGCCTAAGTTTACTGTGGAATGTTTTTCATCATTTTCCTTCTCGTCCACAACCTTATATGGTGCCAGATAAGCACTTGTTTGCTGGCAGAAGAGGATTGCAGCTCCCCAGGAACACAGGGACACGCACTTTTATCTGCGACCGCCTTCCTTTTGCAAGTTCTCTGCCCAAAAAACCAGAAAATACAACGAAGTATTCCTGCTGTGGAAGACATGACACCAGCAAAGCTCTGCATTTGTCAACACAGCCTCATCCTGCCCCTGGATAAATTCAGTTGGTAAATAAACATTACCAACAAAAGCACAATTTTGCTAGCACAGCTGCACTGAGAGAGAGGGCTTTCTCTGGTGGGGCTGTCTTGGTAGAGATCATATATAATCTCACAGCCAGCAAGAGTGAGGAGTCATTTATTTCATGGCATTCGTGCTGCTTTTTATTTTTATTTTTTTTTTATGGACCAGCACTATCTGGTCATGTATGCAGAAAGGTACCAGATAAACTTGGGGGGGGGGTGTGTGTGTGTTTGCTTTGTGGACTTTTTGTTTATTTGGTTTGTTGTTTTTTTTCTGGTCAAATATTTCTGAAATGTAAACAGCAGAAATCACTTCAGGAAGGACCAGATGGTTATGGCAGCCCTGTTGAATCTACCATTGGGGTAAGGAAACCCACCCTTCTCCCTCCTTTATAGCCCCAAAATGCACTTGGAAAAATTCTTCCTCCGCAATAAGATAATTATTTTAATTCAGTTTGCTGCTGCTGCTCTCTGACAATCATACATATTTTAATTTTCTGAGAACTGGAATGTTCAGGCTAGTTCAAGTTTGGACCGCACTATAATATATAGGAAATCAGACTGAATGATGTAATGATCTCTTCTGGGTTTATTTTTGGCAAAATTTATGCTCATTTGAGGACTATTACAAGCTCATAAGCTAACCTTAAGTACACTTGATTCCACATGTAATTCTCCTGTAAATGACTTACCCTTCAAATAGGTTTTTCTTGTGGAACTGTCAGTATACACAACTGCCATAACCGAGGGGCCTTAAAATAGAGTCAAGATGACTGCATGCTATTTTTACTTTTTTTCTTTTTCTTTGCAAATCTAAAAATAAAACACCATTTTGAATCGTTATGAAATGTACATCTGCCCTTTAAACACCATACGCATCGCTGAAATGCACACCTATAAAAAGCACAACAGGCTAGAAGAGATCTTTAAAACATACGCATCTTATTTTAAATCCCTATTTTGCAACAACTTGCAAGTGTCTTTTGTTCTATTTATATTTATGAATTTTTAAAATCAGATACCAGCAAACAAGATCTTGGCAAATGTCCACCAAAACTGACTGAAACATTGCGCTTGAGTACTTACCATTTTTCCAGATTACATTTTGCAATATGCTTCATGTTGGCTTGCCATGAAGCAGAGTACATTTATTACCAGGATATTTGCTATTACTGACCTGTAGGCTTGCACAGAACATTTTCTAGTTTCCTTGTTTTCTTTTTGGCTACCCTTCTGCTCCCTTCTTTTTCCTCCAGCCACTCATTCAGTAGAAGAAACTTCATATGGGATTTACAGTAGTACTGGTTTTACATTCTTATCAGAAACCTTATCAGGAACCTGAAGTAGTATCTAAGCCAAGTATAAAGCCTTTTACTACCTGTATAATAAACTACAAAACTTACTGCCCTAATTAACAGAGGCCATCACAGGCCTAATTATCAGCAGCCATCCTATTTCCCATGCCCTACAGCTTCATAATGATATGTAAGTACTTTAAAATTTCACATAGATTTTGCAAACCCTTTTTGACAAGTATTGCGCTCATTTCCTTTTTTTCATCCTCTGGCCCTAAAATGGAGATGATGACACATTGTAAGAAACTACAATTTTTTTAATAAAGTTTTCAGCTTAATAAATTTATGAAATCAAAAACTTCAACTGACAGATGACGCTCAAAACTGCTGGAAAGCCAGAACTGGTTTTGAGCAATGATTTAGGTAATGAGCAATAATTTTAAAAGCCCCATTCTAACTTACTCAAGTAAGACAAATTCCTCAATGTCTGCAATTATCTTCTATAAAAACTGACCTGAATTTACTGGTGCATTATCCACCAGCACTTGATGTGCTTTATTTTTTTCCATTCATATTCTAACAGACATGCTACTGGCAGAATGACTCACAGCTTAGCATGCATTAGAAAATATTCATACAGCACAAAGGATGAGCTCAATCACTTCAGATCAGGAAGTGTCACCTACTATACGTGCAACATCTTGACCAACAAGACCTCCAGGTACTGCAGAGATACATATACCAACCAACCAGAAGCAGCTACACCAGAAAAGTAAATTCACAATCTTCACTCATCACAATAAAGGAACCCATCAGCACAAGAGCTGTGTCATTCAGCAAGAGCTTGCACTTCACGTCCTCAATTCATGCAGATGAAAGTTTCATCCAGAATCACTCAAGGTTTCCCATAAGATTTTCATTTTACAAAGATGCATTCATCATGAGCAAGGGTGCAAAGCCCAGAGTGCAAAATATTCTGAGCCACAGAGTCAGCATCACCCCAAGAGCTGACCCAGCCTTTGCACATGATGATCTATCAAGCCACTTTTATAGCCAGCTAGTTGGGTGGTTTTATTTTGCTCTTGATAGCAAGTCCTACCTTTGGGTTTCACAAAGCTCTATTTCCTTTCATGGAATGAAACAGCAAGGAGATAAATCAGTACTAGACATGCTCCCTGGGGGTAATGAGATTCATTTAAACTCTCAATCATCCCTGTATTTTCAGCCCTTGTTTTACTTGGTGTTTATTTAGCCTTTTTGTGTGTGTGCTTCTGTGAAAGCTTTATTTTTCTGCTAGGGATGAAGGGCTAAACCAAGAAGCTCTAGATGCAGTATACCCACAGCACAGATAAAATGCCCAGTAGAACAAGTTTTCCTACATGCAGCAGCTGATACCTGCTGTTAGTTCGGTGTTTCTCATCTAAAGTGGTTGATGGTTTGAACCCTGGAACTATTGTGATGGCACAAATATCTCTGGATTTCCAGCAGTGTGGCATCCTTCAACATTGGATGAAGTCAACTAATTCATCGCCGAAACGAAAGGAAAGACTGCCTCTGGAATCCTCAGCTCTTGATGGCATTTGATTATTGCTTGCAGTTTCTGACATTGTCTGATCAATATTCTTCTTAATCTGTTCCAGCCTTTTGATAGTCACAATATCAGCTGGCATTTCATTCTCAGAGTTCAGGTCCATTCCCATGTCTAATACAGATGCATTTCTTAAAATGTTTTCTTCCTTGCCAGTTCCAAGTGATTGCTCACTGCCTTTTAGAAATCCTTCTAGTTTCGAAAAGTCATCAATAAAATATGTCTCTGCAACACACATCCCTTAAGGATCTTGTGGGATTCAACATTCCCTTAGCAGCTGTTATTTTTAAAGTTTATCTTCAATATTATGAGCTGTTTAAGCAGGAATGCAAGCCAATTTATTGTTGTCATCTGACAGTAATAGGTTTCTTAGGGAATTTATTAGAAAGAGAGCTTGCTGCTCTGAAATATAGAAAAATATTTATATTTAAACAATATACTTTTGTCATACTTCAACTTTTCAGCAATCTAAACCAAACGTAAAACCCACTATGAAAAAGAGGAAACAGCCCAAGAATACAGGTTCTAACCCAAGCTTCTCTTTCGTGTCTCTATTAAGGACTGAGCCCATTAACTGTAATATTGTGAATACCTCTGCATAAGCAATTTCTCCTTTCCTTTCTACAAACCACATAAACCTCTAGCTTAAGCAAACAGTAACATCCTCCTATTTTATTTATGCATGTATATGTTTGCTAAAGTATCCAAATGGCTGATAAGTAATGCTGTGGAAAACCTACAGATAGAGAGGAATAATAGGTCAGCAGAAAGAGAGCACACCCATGCAAGCAGTGCACTAAGGAAGGCTATTAAAGCAATATGCTGAATCACTATCCTTCACTACCTTTGTCACCATTACCACTTATTTTCCTGGTCAGCTACACTTCCCACCACCTCCCCCTCAGTGCCTCATGGTGGCAAGATCTAATGGTAGATTCCTCATCTTGTAGATTTTCCATTGCTGAAAAGGTCTTCCAAGCTCTTCACAGCGTCTTCACTTGAAATCACTTTATTCCAAAAAACTGTGTTCTGAACTGGCATAAAAGTAGACCTAAACATTATAATAATTGCAAATTATTAATGAGGCCATTGCTATTACTTGACTTCAAATGTGCTGAGAAGCTTCACCATTGCAAGAAGTATTTCATAGTCCTAGTTCCGACCAGTTTCCTCCTTTTACCTACCTTCTCTTTTGGAAGTAAGGACTCGGGATTCATTTCAGATTTGATACGGCTACTAAAAACTAGCAGAATGAATACATTATATAGGATAATCTCAGTTCATTATGAAGCCCAGCAAAGCTATAAGAAGCAAAACATCATCTCTAAGCATTTACTATTAATGTAGCACCTGAAATGTTTTCAATATTCCCAAAGACATATATTATTCCCTTATAGTGCTGATAACAGTCAGCACTACTCAATATGGTAGTTTACATCCAAGAAGCAGGTAAGCAATACAAAGAAACAACAAAAAAAAAGAAACCTATGGCTTTAAAAGTATATTAAAAAAAATTGCTTTCTTAAACAAAACAAATTCCTGTTGAGATCTGTTATATTACACCTAACTATGCACAATTTCATGCAGTGAGTGCCGATCTTGGAAACTTCTTAAATGCAATTTGTGAACTGAGTCCTTGGGGCACAATTTTCAGCTGAGCTGTGTTTTCCACATTTTTGTGTAATTTTATATTGTGTGTCATTGATTACTTGCAAACACAGACTATCTCATTTTGGGATCTGGCACCAGCATGCTGGTGTTGCAGAATTTAACAGCACAATTAAGGAAACACTGTAGACACTAGGAGAAGGGTTTTTTGGATGAGCATATGACTGAAGTCTGACCCAGTTCACTTTTCAGAAGCACATAATGTTTTTTTTCAGTCATTTCCACTAAACAATATAGTGGGGTTACACGTTGTATTAATATTCAAGCAGACACAGGATAACCCAGAAATAGTTCAGGAGCGCAGTATGTTCTAAATTTGCACACACTTTCAAAGATGCTATTTCTGCAAGGCATGCAGGCACAGGAAATCTACATTTTTTCACTTCTGCCTCAGTGCCTGCATTCTTGTACTGTCCCTGACCTGATTCAGGTTCCCTTGGACTGCAGCCTGGGGCTTGTTTACTTGACAGAAATTCACAAGTTTTTGTTGGTTCTTTGCTGAGGAGACCAAATCCGTTTTATCTCAACGTGCTGAGCAGTTTGTCATGGTGGCTGTAGCCACCTCCTTTTGCTGATTTGCTCTACCACACTCTGGACACCACCACCTGGTGCCTCAACCTGGAGCTGCAAGCAGGAACACACGTTGACCTGCAAGTCAATCTTGGGTTTCTTTCCTGCATTCCTGACAAATACATTACAATCAGTAATTTCTTCAGATTCTTCAACAGGGACATTTCTACTAACAAATAGGGATGCTTCTACTAACACAATACTTTTTTTTGTGGTGTTTTTTGTTTAGTTTAGGTATTTTGAGTATATTTCAGGAATGTAGCACCTCATGGGGCGCTGCTGCCCCAGGGGGTCACAGACCCCCAACCTTGCCACCTCCACAAGAACTGGGAATGATTAAGTAAAAACTTAACTATGAAATGAAGTAGTTGGATTTTATCAGGAAAGAGGAAACAGTTGGACTTGGAGAGAAAAAGTAACAGATACACCACACGATACTCCTTTGTAAATACCCTAAAAATGTAGGGGAAAAAAGCCACTATTGCTATTCTTAATCCTCAACACTGAACTGCTTTACAACTGCTCATGACGATAGTTGTGTTTGGGGGTTTTAGGTTGGTTGCTTCCACCACTCCCTTCAGATTTCACCCGTCAGAATAACTACAAAATACCTGCGCTCCTCCTCCAGGAAAGATTTCAGCTGAATCAACCATCGGGATGAAACCACTGTGGAACTCGCAGCTGCAGCTCCTAATACATACCCGCCACTTCACTCCTAAAGATCATATTAAAAAGGTCATAAATCAAAGCATCAAACGACCACGCTAAGGCGCTTATGCTCTGAACAAGGGAAAGGTAGCCAGACAATAGCTCATGACTGACAAGTTATGGACAAAAAAATGGATGACAACCAGAAAACCTGCGCCATCTTCTGCTTCCCTCCTTAGGCAGGAGGGGTCCTGAAGGTGGGAAACTGCAGACACGGCAACACAGGTGGGTCTGTGTCCCCCACCTGCATTTATCTGACCCTCACTGTTTGGAGACAGTGCTTTAATTCTGTGGAATACACTAAAGCAGGGCAAGCTGGCTAATTACCCATGTGTCCCAGTTCAAAGTTCAGATCCAGATGTCAAACTTCTTAAAAATTCAGGACCGACTGGTTTTACGTTTAGTTCGGCTCATCAGAGAGAAAAATCCCAAATGATGGGGTTTGATGCTGGCTTCCTCATCTCTGCCCCTAAGTCACTGCATAATTCTCATGAGCAGAGAGAATCCCAAAGCCTTGCCTACCTACTGTATAAGACACATAGATTACTAAAACGGTGTCCTCTCACTTATTTTTAAACTAACTATGTAGGATTCCAGTCAGTCGCTAAGGCCGTGCAGAGAAACTCCTTGCTGGGGGCTCCTGCAGCTCCCAAGGGAGGGAGGAAAGGCCCGGTCGTGGGCCTTGCCTGCTTTAGAGACAGGCAGGACGCCATCAGAAAGGGCTCCCGAAATCAGAATGCAAATTGTTTGCCAGTGATGAAAGAAGGAGCAAAGCACATCACCTATGCAACCTTCAGATTTCAAGACGCTATTTTAAGAAAGCCTGGTAGTCCTCAATTCAGCATCTTTACATTACTCCTCTTAATTTACACTCAAGTTCAGGGACATCCTTAATTTTGCATTAGAGAGTCTGCCCATCACTTCCCTACCCAAACTTCTCTCACGCCAGTAGCAGGGAGTCTGAAAGCATGCCCTACATTTCTAACTGTAAAGCTCAGGTGCTCTTCTGGAATGTTTTCTCACAAATCCTTTTAAAACATGGAGTATACGCAATAGATTTTCAGAGATTATTGTAAAGTAGTATCCACAGAACCATCAAGGGTATCTATGATTTCGAACACAGTATCCTTTATTCAGTAAGCAATTTATTTCAGGAGATTGACTCATTTCCTCAAAGCTTTTTCAGCTATCTGTTGTGACTGGGGAAAAAAAAAAAACAACACAGAAAATTTAGAAGTACTCAAGGAAATGAGCCAACACATCCTGGAAGAAATTCATCCAATACACACACAATAAGATAAGTCAGTCTTAGATTTCTAAAGAAATGAGCAGGAGGAAGTTCTAAAAGAATCTGAAATATTTGCTGTGAAACACAATGTTTGTTTCCCATCATCGTAACTCTCCTTATGCCCACATTAAAAGCAAGTTACTATGGCTAATCAGGAAGGTAATGTGGTTTATGGTTTGGTTGTATTTTTTTCCCCTGTGGAGACAAAAAAACCTTCTCTGAAATAGTTTAGTGAATCTCACCAATATTGAATTAAAAATATTGCTGCTGTTATGCCTCATAAGAACGTTATTCCATAAAAATTCCATAAAACCCAGGAAAACCACACACACAAAAAAAGCACCCACCAACTAAACCCCCCACACAACACCCCCCCACCCCAAACCAATAATCTTGGGCACTAGAGCACACCCTGAAGAGCCACGTCTACATGTTTCTTATATACCTCCAGGGATGGTGACTCCACCACCTCCCTGGGCAGGCTGTTCCAGTGCCTGACCACTCTCTCAGTAAAGTAATTCTTCCCAATATCTAATCTAAATCTCCCTTGACACAGCTTCATACCNNCCTTGGGAGAAGAGGCCAACCCCCGCCTCTCTACAGTTTCCTTTCAGGTAGTTGTAGAGGGCAATGAGGTCTCCCCTCAGCCTCCTCTTCTCCAAACTAAACATGCCCAGTTCCCTCAGCCTCTCCTCATAGGACTTGTTCTCCAGACCCCTCACCAGCTTGGTGTCTCTCCTCTGGATCAGCCAGGATCCAAAGGAAAACTATAACAAATTAGATTCAACATAAAACTACAATGAAAGTTGTTGGGTTTTCTTCCAGAGGGAGGAGGTGTTTTCTCTAGCACAGGACAGATTCAACTTTTGATCATCTGAATGTTTTTTCCCAGACTCACCCTTACCTTAACACAAGAAACACCGTGTTAAAATACGAAAGGAGAAGCACAAAGGCAAAAAGAGAGGCCAAGTGACAAGGTGTCTACAGAGTCCTCAAACTGACAGAAGCAAAAACAGGAAGTGTGTGGAGCTGGAAGAAAATAAATATATAAATAAATAAATAAAGCCATAATTTCCTACTTTAAATTAGCTTTTCTGTATGTTTGTTCACAGTACCCAGAATGTCACAGACCTAAATTTTCACATATTTCCACAAAACCTTCCATGAAAAGAAACTGGGTGGAAGGAGCAGAAGCGGGATTTGGAGAAAAATAAGCAAAGAAAAAAAAGACACTAAACACAAAACCAAATAAAAAATAAAGAAAAATCCCAAAGGCCATTTTCAGGTTATGTAGCTTACTAGTAGAAAGTTAATTTTCAGAATGAAATTGCTCAACCTTTGTCTGAGCAATAAAGAGATTTGGGGTAATTCTAAGTGGTAATTCAGATCCTTGAATGCTGAGCAAACGGGACCTCAAAAGAGCATGTTCATCCTCCTCCACTATTTTGAAATCAATTACAACAGGATCTTCTCATCTTTAGAGAATCAAAATGCTCTAGTTTTAGCCAAATGCAGTTTTCAGATTAACATACTTCACATCCAGCTGCCCAAACATAGCTTCAACTTGTTCACAATAAACAGACTTTCTGGTGAGTGTGTATCTAGAAGGTTACCAAGACATCAGTAAATATTCTTGAGTACCAAATAACCAAATAACCTACCTCAAAGGAAATGGTGGTTCATGCTCTAGCTACATGAAAGATTGTTTTCCACTGGAAATTAAAATGCTATTTTATGACACAGTTCTGATGAACTACACCTAATTATGCAGCAGTTCTAAGTAAAAAGACATTATCCAAGCAATAGCACCTTACTAGTCTATTCTTCATTACCTCCCATGCAGTAGATGCACAAAAGTGAAAAAGGAGGTTGGAAGATTGCCCAGGATCTTTGCAATCTGCTTCAGCAGAACAGAATTTAGAATTTTCAGGATAAGTCAACTCCAGAGTAATGTTTACTCCAGAGTAAACAGAGGTTTCCCATAATAACCAGAAAAACTGCTAACCTGTCCTCAGCAACATCACATCATATTCAGAGTAACAGGATGACTTTTTTACCCCAATATGTTGTCCAGATCTTTCTCTCCACATATATGCTTTATCAGTTTTGTAATGAGATGGATTATTTCTTCAGGGCTAAGATTGACCTCTTAAATAAAAGGGATGCTGATACAGTTACTTCTAGTCTAAAATCTTTAAGCTCATGTCATGAAGATGAGAGCAGATAAAGCCAAAAACTGCTTATGACAAGTACTAAATGGCTCTGCAGACTAAACTGTATGAGACCAAAACAAAAAGAAACAGAAAGGTCATGCAGCAATTCTTTAGAAGCAGTATCATTTTACCAGTGACAAAAATCAAAGCTAATTATATTAAAATCATCACTACAAGTCAAAAAAGGAGACAAATGTCTTGCTTATTTAGTCTGTAGAGTCATTATTTAACATTTTAGCATAGAATCTCAGAACTAAAAAGCTTCCTCTCAGTGTTAACATGCAACAGCAAAAAGGACCACAAAACTGTGTGAACTGAGAAAGGCAAAGAAGCTGTATTAATTTCAGTAAATATCTCAAAAGTGCCTACAGATAACAACATTTCCATTATTTCCTTTAAATTTCTAGCAGTGATTTCCTGGGACTCCGGAAGCAAAGAACAGAACCTAGAATTCGATGGAGCTCGAAGCAAAGGCTCCCCAACTCAGCCACTCCCAGCAACACAAGTAAACCCTGAGCAAACCCTGAACATCCCATTCAAGATGGTTTTTATAGAAACCGAACAAGGCACTTTTCATCTTGTTGCTCAAATAATTTATAAATTAAAAAATACATCAAAGAAAGTGTTGTTGCCTGTACATTAAGTGCTACTCCATCAATAACTCCTGAAATCTTATTCATTGTTGACATTGGTAGATGGTTGCATCTTATTCAGTATCTTGAAAGCAACTGGCTGACTGTAAGGCTACTAAAATTCAGAGATGCATCTATGTTGAAAAATTTCTTGAACTGAATTTTCCCTCTCCCTGCAGGCGAACATCTGCTGAACTATGACATGCATGAAACTATATACAAATTAAACTAGAGCAAACATAGAAAGATTTTTTTTCTTTTTTCTTTTTTTTTTTTATGAGGTCATTACTGGATATTTATCTCAGTGACAATGGTATGTGCCTGCTATTTCCCTCTAATGTTTTGCTACACATATTTCATCTTTCAAAGTCAAACCCATTTAGGTTTAACTGGCTTCATACACAGGAAAGCGCTTTCACGTTTGATAGCAAAGATAGAACATTGATTAAGGTCCTGATCTCACAAGGCACCAAATGCCTTCAATTCTAAGTCCTCTTCACAGATGACACCTAATAGGTGCAAGCTTTCAACTTCACCCTGTTGAAAATGATCCTCAAGAGCGTCACCGCTCATGTGAACCACATTTATGACCATCAGATAAAGTTTAAATTCTAAGGAAAGCACTGTTTCATGGAGCATGAGAGTTCATAATGCCACATCCAATAATAAAAACTTCTAATGGTAATTGAATAGCAACAATCAGAGAATTACTGTCACGGAAAAACAGGTACTGAATTTCTTATCACACTTTTTGTAAGTAGAAACTGGTGACCTGTACCCATCAAACCTTCTCTGTATACAGTTAAAGAGGGCCTAATGTTAACAGTGACATGCACGAAGAGATCAAGCTGTAATTGAATTCTTAAATCTGCGCTTTAAGAATAAATATTGTTCATCCATTTCTCTTACTACCTGATTATCTACCTGCATAACTCTGCAAGTTATTTTGACTATATTTTATAAATTTTCAACATTTACATGTTTTACGTTCACTTAACACTTCACAGTGCTCACCTGGATTCTTCCAGTCAAAGTACCAAATCTTTGTTGTGTCTTTTCCTCTTCTCCTTACTACAGTTCATGGGAAATGCTATGTTATTTTTATGGAAATTGTAGGTTGATTTATGCATTACCACACACGGGGATATAAAGGATTAATTTATTCCCGAAGTCAAGGCAGGAGTGACAAGGGCAAAGAATCTACTAATTTTTATAAACTTTCAAGGACTACTCACACATTAGCGATTAAATGAGTAATCAGTGACTTGAAATTTCACAATGCAAGACTTAACAGTTTGACATTAACTCTGAATGACTGCGAGACAGAGGAGGCAGATCTCATGAACAGAGTTTGACCAGGCCTTGAAACAAAGCTCTGAAGCAGGGGATTTGCTTGCCCGGGAACTGGCTGCCCACCAGAATGACAGCGATGGAGTCCCAGATGCTGCTGGGCAAAGAGACAAGAAATGCTGCTAATGCAGACATTTGTAAGCTTTTGTTTTTCCCAAGGAGTAAATGCCAGCTAAGCACAGTCAGTCTAACTGCACCCTTGTAACATCTTCACCCCGTATCAGGACCTCTTATGAGGTCAACAATGAAAAATGGCAAATTGTACAAGGGCTGGGTACTGCTCAGGTCTGGCTGATAATTTTTCCATGCCAGAGGAGCTCTAAGATGGTCAAGCCTGGCCATTCTCTGCATCAGTTTTGCTCCTCAAGTAGCACAAGTTGCAAGATACATCTTGACAAGCTTTGCTAGGAAAGGAGGGCTATCAATATCAATACCGGCATCTTCAGTAACCTCCTCAAGTTATAATTTAAGAACCTGTGTACCCAATATCAGCATATATTAAAGAGTTATATGAAACATATCCACCAATAAAGAGTTATTTTCAGGGTCCAAGTATGCAAATTTCTCTTCTTTTGAAGTGCCACTGGTTTTAACTACATCGGCCATGTCCTTAACATACAATATTTAATGCTCAGCTTTTAACACTTCTCCATTCAGATTCTTATAGCCATTGATAAATACAAGCAGATGAAGGAGCCAAGACCTTCATAAAAAATTTACAGGAGGAATTCTAACACTGTGCATAATGCAAAACTAATCCATAGTCTATTACTCACATGAAGTAAGTGAATAGATGAATTAATGCCACTACGTTTTCAATCCAGTTGTCAGTGATTTGGAATAACTGGCTTTTCCCAAATTATTTTGGAAATACTGTATGGCATGTTGATTTGATGAGAGAAAGAAGCTCAGCAAATGTCTTTAAAAAAAATATCAAATTTAAAGCCAATCTCCTTCAAACAACTAGAAGACCTAGTTAACACAAGGCAGTTTGATGGTAAAATGGAATTTTACGAATTCAGAAATGTAGATTGTTTTCCATTCACCAGTGTTTGTATTTGCCATCTTCCCATCTGCTGGAACATCCAATTAAATCAAAAAGACAGGGTGGGGAGAACATGGCTTTCTATCCAAAGGATTATAAACGTTGTCATGGCAAAACCTCTTGCAGTGGAAAGATACTGACAACACAGCTGAAAGTGTCCTCTCTGCAGCTACGTTTGTCTAGTCTTCAGGTCAGAGCTATCTCAAGAACTTTAAAAACACAACTAACTGAAAAGTTTGGATGTTCTGGCAATACTTTCTCTGTCACAGACAGAACTTCTTGCAGACATAAACATCATCCTAAAAGATTTTTTAGCAGGGAAGTAATTTTTCTTACAACAAACATAATGATTGCATTTTAATGCGGTGAGTGTATCTTTTAAAGTGCCTGCTGCATGCAGTGAAAATACATAGATAAAGCACTCTCTACTCATGTCTTCTAACTTCTGCAG
Source organism: Scolopax mira (assembly GCA_004320125.1). Lineage (NCBI taxonomy): Eukaryota > Metazoa > Chordata > Aves > Charadriiformes > Scolopacidae > Scolopax > Scolopax mira. The sequence goes on along the minus strand of BJBW01002216.1, from coordinate 243,352 downwards.
TAAAGCAAAGGTATTATGTTGTCCACACGCTGATTCTTGAGCAAAATTTACCATCTCACAACTGAGGAGAAAGTACTAAATTCTGTGCTGGGAAAAAGTCGCTTTGAATATGGGTCAGGATCCAGGAATAAAAGAAAGAATAAGAGTGAAATGCAGTACCTGGAGGGAAAGTTTCTGAAGACCCATGGTTTGTTACAGATTTTTTTTTTTTTTAAATTGCTGTAAGCCTCACTGCATATGATTTTAGGATACAATTCCAATATTAGACTGCCTTCACTTAACACTAGCCCACTCATGAGGTGGCCTTTCCCTAAACAGTACTAAGTCACCACCGATTGAGGTATTTCAAGGCAATTTTTTTCACACATTTTTGCTTATCAAAAATATCAGCATCAGACAGACACAGACTAGTGCCAATCCCAGATGCACACCAACATAAATTCAAGTTCTCTCCTGTAATCCTACTTATTGTCAACTATGAATTTTGCTGTATTATACCCATTACTTAAGCATACATCTCTAGTGGGAGTTTCACCAACATCTCAACCACACAGAGGTGGGGCTACTCCAGAGCTTCAGAGCCATAGCTACTCCTTTTATTTATTTTTTTGGAAAAAAAAGCAAAACCACCACAGTGCTTACTCAGATGATATAATTTTTTTTTTTAAAAAATAAACAAATCCCCAGGGGTTGGTAACAAATGGTGCAATGCCAGCCTCCTGGAAGCCTCAGCCTAAGGCTCTTCTGTGAAGCCAGCTGGGTAAATATAGACTCTTCTAGACAGGAAACCTGCCTGTAGTTTGCAGGTGTTAGCAGCAGCCAAAATGAGGAGTAACTACAAATTAATACTATTATGCCTAGTAACTAGTCAATAGACATTAAAATTTGAGCAGTACTTTTAAAGTACAGAAAAGTACTCATATTGCTAAAACTGGAAGGAAAAATTTTAAAGTCAAGTGAATAATCAGACTTTTCTGGAAGATAATACAGTTACTACTTTGTTTTCTATAATGGAAACTAGGGAAATCTTCTGAGTATCTTAACATTTTACAATCTCTCTGACTAATGTAAGCCACTATTTTAAGTGTATTAAAGGCAGTTTATGTGAAAGCTTTTTTCTTTTTAATCTTGTCTGACCTGAAATGGAAAAGCTCCAAACTCCATTACCCTAGAAGATCCTATCTGAATTGCCCTATATAACTTTACTTCTGTTTTCTTTTGTTGTTGTTGGTTTGACTTTTGTTTGGTTTTTATAATGCTATTGTGGGTCCATGCTGTAGGTATAACAAAAACCCAAGCAGCTGTGAAAAGCAGCTGATGGAAATAAATATTATGACCTTTGATAGCCAATATTTTAAATATGCTAAGGATCTCCAGAATAAGGACACGCATCTCATAAATAGGACTCTGTAAATTAGGACAAAAATAGGCCAACCTGGGCAATTTGGCCATGGGAGTTAATCTATTTAAACCAGAAGTAGGGTTTGCTTCTCCCCCCTGACTTTTTATTCTTTATTTTGTACTTTATGATTTCCTTAAATATGACAAGCTATAAAACTCATCAAGATTCCACTTCCATCAGCATCCCACAAGCACTGGAGGGTCCACCTGCTCATGTTCAGCAGTTTCCCACTCCACAAGGAAGACCTGGTACTCTGTTGTTGCAGTAACACAGCAGCAAGAAAACAGAGATGTCTCACAGTCCCTTCAAACTGAATGTCAATTTCTCTTCCTTAATTCCAACTGTGTCCAATACTATGCACAGCCTTAGTCAGTACTCCAGAGCCTGATTACTCTTGCTATTGCAGGATTCATAGTCTTCTTAATTAGAGGAAAAAGGTATCTGTAAAACTCTAGTAGTTTAAATATTAGTTGGAACAAAATTTTCTAAAACACACATGTACAAAGCAAAAGCCAGGTCAGTACTAGACAAGAAAACTTCGTGGGTCTAACAGAATGCAAAATCTGTTTGCTAAATTCTGTAGTCTTCTACCACGTCAAAAGATTATGAGGGTTTTCAGCCTAAATCTTAAAAAAAAAAAAAAAAAAATTGAGAAAATGTACCTCTTTCTTCCTTCTCATTAGGACAGAAAGACTGAAAATGTACCTTTACTCTTCAGGGTAAGGACAGGTATAATACCTCTAACTAAAAAGTCCTCTCTCTGAATTTCATTACGCCTCATCAATTTCAAGTGACAACCCTCATAACTGCTCCTGAAGAGGAAATGAGAAGCCCATCGTAGGCAAAGCTTCAAGCTGAATTCAAAATTATAAACCCATATTTCAGATTTGATAATTTTACATTTCATGCAACACTACCCAACTTACCTAAAGAAGAGCTAAGACTCATAAATACCACTTCTCTCTTGCATGTAGTCTCCCTGGGACACTTTTCCATACCTCTATTGATATGGTATCTGCATTGTGCATGCATCTTGCCTGTGGAGCTAGAAAGCTGCCTCAATAAAACTTGGTGGACAAGACTGTTCAAAAAGTGCTACTGACACTTTAAAGAGTTCAGACAGTACAAAACCAGACATAACCACGAAAAATGTTTGCCTTCAGAGAATACGCTGTGTGTCCCCTTGTCCCTCACATACACTTTTTCTTCAGGTAATCCTTAGGAATACACTGGAAAAGAAAAAGACTCTCTGTACAAAGCAGTCCCTCAACAGGAAAACAGAATACATTTTAGCTGTACAGAGGAAGATATGCACGTGGTACTGAACCCAGCAAACACACAATTATCTAAAAATATTCCTTAAAATACAAATTTCTAGAAAATCTGAGCATGAATTTATGATGTAGAACTATTTAGAATTTGTCACAGATTCAACTTCTTGCATTTAAAAATGAAAGAGTAAAAGTTACCGCAGAGGAGTATCCTGAGGACAGTACAGTGAATTAATGTCTAAAAAAATATGCAGACTTTTCTACAAAGTATTGTTCATTTATGACCTCTCTTCTTCCACCTTTCTTTTTAAGCAGAAGTCTGGAAAATAATTCACATGTACTTAAAAAAAAAAATTTTTTAAATCAGTCCTTCAGAATAAGGTGTGTTTCTCCCCTTAGGCTTTTCTCTTTTTAAAAAAGATACCATCTATTTTTGTAACCGTTTAGCAGGCCAAACGTTTCACTGAAGTTGTACTGCACTAGGAAAAACTCCATCTACTGTTTCCTAGTGTGAGCCAAACGTCTACAAACCACCCATAGCAAAGGCAGTGACTCTGCTTTTTGGCAGCCTCTTGTGACCAGCCACACCACGCCATGCCTGGGGGGACGTGTACAGTGGTTTGCAGTCAGTCTCGTAAAAGAAAAGGCTCTAATAAGTTTGGTGGGATTCCTAGTGAGCCTCTGCACTTGTCACCCTGCAGTAAAACCACACTCAGAAGTACAGAATTAACTGCTTTCTCACGACAGAAAACTAGCAAGGGAGCTCTTATTGAGTGAACTAACAAACGAAGAGGCAAGACAGCTTCTGAGTGTGTCGTTTTCAACTCCTTTTATAAGGATGTATTCTACCAAATTAATTTGAAGCGAAAATATACCTGGCTTGCTTCAGACCCTTGCCAGATCTCTCTGTACTAATGCCTGAGCTCAGAATGATGCTCATTTTCAGGATTTCACCTTCTCTTCTTTTACAGAATTAAACAACCACTTTTACACCCCCCCAAAACATTGATCCAGGTTTCATGAAAGCTAATTGTACAAGTAACATTTTTTAAAAAGCTCTAGGACTCTGCTTTTGGTTATGCAATGGTTTTTCTTTGTAAATAAGACCAAAATATTTGCGTTTTCCTAGCTTCTTGAAAAGCAGTGCTTTTCTAGAAGATGTGGAGGAACGCTGGAAGTACAGCACTAAGCTGGCACAGCCCCAGCACTATCCTGTCTCAGTGACCACACACAATCTCCACTGCCTTCAGGAGGCAGTGCCAGAAGAGAGTGACTTTCTAAGAGAGATATTTTTCATTTTAAAGAAAGAACAGGATGGATAACTTCAATATTAATTAATTAATTAAATAATTAATATTCAATACACTGAATATTAATAACGTATTCGACAACGTAGCAACAGGATACAGTTGGCCTTCTGGGCTGCAAGCACACACTGACAGCTTACAACCATCTTTTCATCCACCAGTACCCCCAAATTCTTCTCAAAAGGGCTGCTCTCGATCCATTTAACTCCCAGCCCGTACTGATACTGGGGCTTGCCCTCAACCTAGGTGCAAGACCTTGCACCTGGCCTTGTTGAAATTCACGAGGTACACATGGGCCCACTTCTCGAGCTTTACCAGGTCCATCTGGATGGCATTCAGTCTCTCAGGCATGTCATCCTCACCACTCAACTTGGTGTCTTCTGCAAACGTGATGAGGGTACACCTGGTCTCACTATGTCATTTATGAAGATATTGAACAGTAGTGGTTCCAGTACTGACTAAGGGACACCACTTGTCACCCACCTCCATCTGGATGTTGAGCCATTGACCACTACCTTCTGGGTGTGACTGAACTACCAAAGAAGTAAGTGGAAACTGGAGGTTCACAGCAATTATTACAAGAGACTGAAAATCCTGGATTATACCCTGTGGGATTTAATTTACCGTAGCCATGTCTATAAAAGTTATGCAAATGAAGAGTTTTTACATCATACTCTTACAATTTTTTAATCTTTTTTATTTTTTAAAGATGCTAGATACTTGAAAGTGCTTATCAAAAAAGCAAAAAAATCAAAGATAGACTGGCATTCCCATCAGGCTGAATATATCCTGTCCTCTCTGCTGTAAAAAACATGCAATTCCATCATTCAGAAAGATGAAACCACAAGTTCTAAAGGAAAGACTCTGCTCAGATCTATTTTACATCAGTAACAAAACTCTCACCAGTGCTTATAGATTTCAAGTGGCAGTGGAAACAAAAGCTCAGTGTGAACGAGTTCCTGGACCTTTCATCATTTGGAAGAAAACAGGAAACCCAACATCACCATACACTTTGGTGATGCTACACAGTAGCATGATGGCAGTTTAGGCCCAAGGTGGCATAAATTTGTCTGGTCTTTATAGGATTCTTGCCCTATGATAACTTAACATTGTTTTGTAATTTAGGGGCTCAACAGACTGAAAGTATAAATATTTTTAACCATAAAAGTAGGACAAAAATCACTTACAGCCTACAATAAGAACCAATGAGAATTTTAGAGAAGATGCTGTACTTTAGCATCTTGAATACCAATCATGAAGTGCTGTGAACCATGAAAAAAAACAATGGCAAGGAGTGTCAAACCATTATTCAGATGAAGCTCTCAATGTATTTAAATTAGAACATTTAAGCTCCATTTAGCAGTCTGGGCATTTTACAGCACAGATCACACTTCAGTTGCTAATGCTGTTGTGAAGATTCATTTCTGTTTATTATGGAGACACTTTATTTAGGTGGCTTAAATGTTAGCACATACCCACAGTTCATCCCAGGAGAGACTGCAGCTCACGCAGCAACTCCAGTACAGCTTTTATAAGCAGGTAAGCACTGGAACAGCACAGGTCAGTGCTGTCCAGTTTGTGGAGCTGCAGTAGCGTTGGGAAAAAGTATCAGACTAAAAAAAGAATGAGAACTGGAAGCAGCATCTACACAGCATGTAACATTAAGTGATGCAGAGATGGAACATCTTGGAAAAAGCTGGTACAGCAAATACCTCTCTGAAATCCTACTGAGACTGATTTCATTGCACTAAACTTAGTCCCAAGCACAGACACAATTCCACTGGTCAAACCCGTTTCCACCAGTTTCTGCTAGACCTGCTTTTTGCAGATTGAATTGACAGCTCCTTTCTATACATTAGTAATTAAGTTCAGACGAGCAGTATAATTTTGAAACAAATCAAACTGATCAGTCCCACTTACTGAGCACTGGTTAAATTCAGAAAGTAATTCTAGTGGAAAGGCAAATAAACCTGTTCCACGTGCCATTACAGCTACCCACCAGCTACACTTAGTTCCTAGTGGGGACGTAAAGATTGTCCTTTGCACCAAAGGCTCCAAACCACACGCACAGCAGGGATGTTTGGATCTAGGGACCTGATTAAACATAATGCAATGGAAAATCCCAAGCCAAACATGCGGCCGATGCAAGGGTCTCAGCACCAACTGCTTTGACCTCCTGAGCCACTCAGCCACATTATTTGCTATTGCACACACTGCCTACAGGCCCTGGCATGCCACCCTAGAGCTCCTTCCAGCTCCCTCTATGAAATATCCTGAACAGCACCATAAAAGATGATCTTTAGAAGACTTCCTTCTATAAGAATTCTTCATCAATAGAAATTCTCGCTCTTTGATTGATAATTGATACAAGTTCAGTTCTACAGAACCAAAATACCTCTTCACAAATGCTAAGAATTTGCTTGTAAAAAACCCTTGGACAGTAAGCATGTGAAGTTATGTGACAAATACAGTACTTTAAATTTTCCAGTCTGCAAGTCAGCCACCAGCAGAGGTGAAAACAGGAAACCATATGCACATTTGTTGTTTAAGAAGAATGCATTTCATCTTCTAGCAGGTCATTGTGGAACCAGTTCCACATTAATTACACTCATGTTTTTGCACAGTTCACTGCACTAAGAAAAGCAAAGAGAAATCCAAGGTAATTTTCTGCAGTCTTACCTCAACTTTATTTTTAGATTAATTATGCAGTGTGCCAGAAAATGCATCAGAAAAGGAAGTATGAAGTGTCAAAAAAGCAAGAAACTCATAGAAATATTACAACATGGTTCTAACTTACCTATGTGATAAAGTCCTATCCAGTCAGTTGGGTCTACTTCTTCCTTAATATCCCAGAAAATGATGAGGTTCTGAGATTGCCCCAAGGTGTATTCATACATACTGGCTGTCAAACTAGACCTGCTATCTGAGGTCACTAAATCAGTGTCACTGTTGGCACGCTGCAAGTTCATATTCTCAGCCATGGTGCCCTGAGATGCCAAACTCTGCAGATTCTCTGGGCTCAGAGTATACCGTAGCTGTGGGTTGCGACGTCGCACAAAAAGCAGATGTTCCCGGGCTGAACTGGCCATTTCTTCCCCACTTTTGTCAATTTACGTGAAAAAGTTGTTGTTTGAAGACCTATCATGAAGAAGAAAAAAAAAAAAACCAAAATGTTAAAATGGCACAGCAGGTTACCCAGTCAAACATTAAATGCAGAGGCAGTAGTGCAATAATGTTCCTACAGAAGACTAAAATAGACGGAGTAAAATCTTTCATTTCATTGCTCTACCACTGCAGCCATCTTAGACTCTGTACATTTAAAAAAAAAAAATCCATGAGGCACTTCTGAAAAAAAATATTCAGTTAACCACACTCCATGAAACAACATTTATAAGCCAGGAAGCAACAGAAAGCAAAACATCCAAGTACATCTATCAAGCAAGATCAGCCACAGTAACAAAGCTAATTTAAGTCTGACAGGAGCCTAAAAAGTGAAGAGAGATGAACTCGTCTTCCACCAACGAAATCACAGCAGCATATGATGTACTTTCACTTACATATTTTAGCTGCCAACAATAATCTCCATGCACTGAACATTCGAAATCAGTATGGTGTTGAAGAATCATAGAATCATAGAACTGTCTGGGTTGGAAGGAACATTAAAGATCATCATGTTCCAACCCCCTGCCGTGGGCAGGGACACCTCCCACTAGACCAGGCTGCTCAAAGCCCCATCCAACCCAGCCTTGAACACCTCCAGGGATGTGGCATCCACAACTTCCCTGGGCAACCTGTCCCAGTGTCTCACCACCCTCATTGTAAAGTATTTCTTCCTAATATCTAATCTAAATCTCCCCTCTTCCAGTTTAAAACAATTACTCCTCATCCTATCACTACACTCCCTGATAAGGAGTCCCTTCCCATCTCTCCTGTAGGCTCCCTTTAGGTACTGGAAGGTCGTTGTAAAGTCTCTCCGGAGCCTCCTCTTCTCCAGGCTGAACAACACCAACTCTCTCAGCCTCTCTTCACAGGAGATTGCTCCAGCCCCCAATCATCTCTGATCAGAAGATTGGAAATATTTCAGTAGAAACATGGTATCAGAGATTTACAGTACTATAAAATAATTTTGTAAAGATTTTAATTTTTAAGATACAAAGCATAGCTTCTGAGATGCTCTATACCATACAAGAACATGACAGGCCATTGCCTGGGGTAAGTTTAGAGTCCAGATACACATATTCTATGGTATATAGAATATACCATTCTATGTGGTATAGACCATACCAGTTTATCTGCGCAGTCAGATTTTGTTGTTCTTTTCCACACATCAGAAAACCAAGGACTTTGTTAAATTTAACAACTTTTCTCTAGCCTTCAGCCTCAGCCTTTCAGCTAGAAAGTCTTCACAGAAACGGTCATGCCAATATCATAACACAATACCTTCAGAAGCAGAACTTGCCTCTCATTATCCATTGCTACTAAAAGTACCACCATTTTAAAATAAGCCTTCACATTTCTCAAAACTTAAGATAAATCATCAGAAAGGAAGGACAATAATAGCAAAATATTAAAACATAAGGAATAGATTATAGGAACATAGAATTGGGGATGGGGAACCTCCTGCCATAGAAGGAATATGAAAGTTTCCTTATCTAAGCTAAGTGACTTTGACCAAAGCTGTTTGTCTTTTTCAAAAGGTATTGTTTACATCAACTCGTTGTTGCTTTATTTTACAGAGGAAATAAAACGGTCCTCATCTGATAGAAACATTTCCTTTCAGAAGAAACCGAATTTTCTGGTAATGTGGTTTTCAGTCAAAACCATGAAAGTGACCTCCCATAGTATACTCACCTGGAATAGGAACCATGTATTTCCTTCAAAATCAACCAAACCAAAGCAGTCCTCCTGCCCAGTAGTACCTCCAGAAAAGAAATCTTCCACCAAGAAGAAACTGTGTCCTGGGCTCCTTACACTCTTCATAAAATTCAAAAATAGCATTTCAACATTTCTTACCAGATTGCAACTTAACCAATGACAACATCAGTTATTCCAGTACAGTATCTCCCGTGAGGGCTGAACAACGCAGAGGACAGATCTACTTGTTTTTATATATACAAATAACCACACACAAGAAAAATATGTTCACATACACATATGAAAAAAAGGTAAACAAGAGGTACCTGTGTATTATTCTTGGGCTTTCTTCTTAGTGTCAAAGCCTTTGGCAGACATATGCAGACACATTTGTTCTCTAAAAATAACTCAAGTATTGTCAGACAGTGCTGAGTGTCACCTGCTATAACGTTTCTTGTTGCAAGCAAGGAAGCCTGTAATGCAGAATTACGTAGAGCCCACGAGAAGCAAATGGATTGGTTGGCGACTTCCATAGTATTATACGTGCAATTAGGTCTACAATGTACTACCACTATCAATCAAATGTTTGACAACTGGTTTATTAAACAGAAACCTCTGCCTCTAGAGGTCAAAGGCCTCTAAAAAGAAAAACCAAGTAGAGTACTTGGGGTTCCCGAGACTGTGATTAAGAAAAATTCATTATAAGGGGGCATTTTCATAATCTGAAAGTTTTCTATTTCCCCACATGATGAGTAATTGAAGTGAGATGATCTTTAAAGTTGCAGTGAGGTGATCTTTAAGGTCCCTTCCAACCCGAACCCAAACCATTCTACGAATCTTCAAACACCGAAGTTCTATTTCCTTCTTGTCTATTTCCTATCACTCATTTTCAATTTTCTTTTTAATAACATTACAGTGTATGCACTTTCCGAGTCTATCACAAATTATTCTGCTATTTTTCAGCTTTTCTTAAATGTGAAATGTTTCAAAATATTAAGAACTAATAAAGGGGGGAAATAAAGTTCCTCTCATCCAGTTGTATGCGATGCATCACACACTGTACATGGTTCAGTGTCAAATATTACAGAAAAAGAAAGAAACAAAAATCCAGTTTGATAATTTCACATATTCGGAAGTGACATGGAGATTATCATATTTACTTCACAAAGTACGCGACACAGTCTTTCCTGACATGAGCAATGTTTTGGCTGCATTTTGAACTATTGCATACAGTGGTTTTACAGCAGTAAAAAAAAAAAAAAAAGCGTTATACAGGAGGATTACAAGTTTAAGACAAAGTTTTTAGAGGAGGGATGAAAAAATTTCTTTCCGCTGCTGAGCCGCACACTGTACCCGGGGCAGCACTGGCATTTGTTGGAACATATTGAAAATTTATACGTGGCAGATGGACAAACTCATCCATGTTTAAGGACACATGAGAACTAACTTTAGCTAGGACTAGCCCACAGTTTGAGATATGAGAAGAAGCCTGAGGAAAAAACGTCTGTTTTTTTAAATCCTAATTGTTGTCACTCTGGTGAATCACGGACATCGTGACAGCTTCTTAAAGTAAAGTAATACACAAATGTAAATGCTGGAGAACTTATCTGATCCTACTCAGAAATCCAACTGTTTTAAAGTCATGATTTAAACAATGATCCCAACAAATGAGGCATCTTCAAGCAACTGAAATAAATTTGCAACGAACATGTTAAACTGACATGTAAATGAGCTCCAATTACGGAAAAAAATACCTCCAAAAATTCAGAACTTGAACACTTTTAAAATATTTTCTAAATTCAGTGAAATAGGTGGTAAAGCAGCCCTGGTGTCAGACAGTACTCTGCTGCATAGTGTCTCACAGGAAATTGGGAGATCAAGGAGGTTTTTAAATCTGACTCTCATACTGTAAAAGGGGAAAAGTTGATTGCCATAAAACTCAAACTATGAGGAGTGATGGAAGGGGAAAAAAAGCCACTATTTTAATTACTGCAGGCTGAAAATTCAGGCTGAAGATGGGATGAAAACCTCACACAGTGGCTTCCTGCCTACAAAAGGAATTGCTTATCTGGCATTTGGTTAACAATTCCCCATGTCTGTCATTAATAACATAACTAACAGTACGAACACATACATCCTACCAGGAACTGAAAATAAGAATTATCCTCCCACCTTCAATTCCTGCTAAGCGCCACTGCAGCAGCATTTGCATCCAGACTATGCTGTAAAGACAATACCCACAATTAGCTGTGTGCACCTCCCCTGCCGTGACGGTGGGGATAATCGGGCTGAATGGGATCAGAGCAGTGATTTCACTAAGAATCAGACCAAGCTGGCAAGGAATATTGTTTCGTGAGGGCAAGCTAAAATGTGGAAACTGAAACAAAAGCACAGGGAAAATACAGGCATTTGAGAAATCAGGAGATACCAACTTTAGCAAAGTATTTTGGTTAAAAAGTGAAACCTGTACCTAAGCTGCTTATCCATATCACAGCGTTCTCTTCAATACTTGACAAGAAGCTTAGAGAGAAATAGGACTGATTTCCTCTTAATCTTTAAGTGGCACAAGGTCAGGATTATTTCTATCTAAATTTACTCCTCAATGACTAATCATAGAGGGAGAAGAACTGGGAAAAACGTTCCACTTAATATACAAAATACAGATAGAAAAAATCCCCTTGCCCAATCTTTTTCACTAAGGGAGATTGAAGAGACTCACCAACCTATTTCTGACACGCAGTCAAACATTCAATAGTTTAAGAAATACATGAATGAATGCCCACGGATTTCAGCACAGGAATAATCAAAAAAATCCACCCTACCAAGCAAAACACGCCAGAGTTCACATGCTGCCCTGTTTACCTTACTCATAATGGTGATTCATTTCTTGTTTACGTAGTGATCTTCCATGTGGTTTCCGGGTCCTGCTAACAGCCTTTTCCCACAGCATTTAGTGTAAACTGACTCTATAGGGCTGGCCCCAGAGCATGACCAGTGACCAGTCATAGAATCGTAGAATCATATGGGGTTGGAAGGGACCTCTGGAGATCATCTAGTCCAACCCCCCTGCCAGAGGGGGGTTTCCTCTTGTCCGGTCATCCGCTGGACAAGGTTTGCACTCTTAAGTGGGTGGCTGGGGGTGCTGCTGGGGAAGCCACAATTAACACATTTCACTGGTGGACAGGCTTCACGGCACTGTACCGCAACGTGTGACACCACCTGCGAGAAGAAGGGGGTGAGGAGGTGGGCAGCCCTCAGGGACTGCTCTGCACCTGAGCATCTCTGTCGCTGTACATCAGATGGGCAGGAAGAACCATCCAGCCAAACTGGCCTCCAGATTTTCCCCCATTCATAGAAGCATAGAATGTTAGGTTGGAAAAAGACCTTTAAGACCACTGAGCCCAACCGTAAACCTAGCGCTGCCAAGTCCACCATTAAAGCATGTCCCTAAGTGCCACATCTACATGTCTTTTAAATCCATCCAGGACTCAAATCACGTTCCTGTTCCAATGCTTGATAACCCTTTCCGTGAAGAATTTTTTCCTAGCATCCAGTCTAAACTGGGAGGGTAACTTGAGGCCATTTCCTTGTCCTCTCACTTGTTACCTGGGAGAAGAGACCAACCCCCACCTCACTACAACCTCCTTTCAGGTAGTTGTAGAGAGTGATAAGGTCCCCCCTCAGCCTTCTTTTCTCCAGGCTAAACCAACTCACTTCCCTCAGCTGCTCCTCATGAGACATTGTGCTCTACACCCTTCACCACGGACACATTCAAATGATGCTTGGTATCTCTCTCAAATCCCACTCCCATGCAATAAACAATCCACATAATTATATCGGCATTAAGAATATGAAGAACAGAAAACATGCTGGTTTCCCAATTATATGCTGTGTGATAATTGCCTTGTCCAGTACAAAGATTTATAAATGTTGCAATAAAGGGCTCAAATTGGCCAGCTCTCAGCTCCAAGCGGCTAAGAAAAGAAAATGCTTCTTGAATAAATGCAGAATTTGGGGATTCTTCTCCCCACAGAACTCAAAACTAGACTATTTTCTGGGACAGGGTATGACTACAGTCCCTTTGCAGCTACCCATACACTGGCTTCAAACTTGCCAGAAACTCTGGCAGAAGCAGAACAGTCAGAATTCAGTCAGCTGCAAAGCCAGCCCATAAGAAGCTGGGTGATGGTTAACCATATGCTTAACTCCTGCTTAACCAGTCTGCACTTACCCTGCTCTCAGTACTAAAGAGTTTTCAAGCTCCTTTATTGCTGCTGCGTACCTCTGCCAGCAGAACAGAGGGGCCCCTTCCAGTAACATTCACCAGCTCCTTGCTCAGCAAAATCATCAGTAACTGATTTTGCCTGAGACAAAGAGATCAACTCCATAGCCCTCCAAATTTCTTCCCAGGCCTGTATTCTAGAATTTCTATGGATATCTGGAGACACAGATTTGGTCTATATAAAAAAACATAAATAATAAAATCAGATAAAGCTGACTTGAAGCATCCTTTTCTATACAGAACAAAGTAAGAAAAAAGCTTCATCTTTCTGCCAAGATGTCCTTTTCTTTTTATTCCTCATGGAATATTTCCAAGCATTTCTACTCATCGAGTTTCCTGCAATCCACATAATGGAATTTCTCTCAGAAGTTATTTCAGTGTCTGATTATTAGGATTTTTCTTCATTAGCTACCATTTTATCAGATTTAAGTTAAGCTAACACGTTTGGATGCTTCCTAGTCAGCCATCCATAAAGCTGGATGTAAAAGCTGTCACAGTATTCAAGAGCCAAGAAAAATCAGCTATTTGGGTTCTCTGTTTTTCTCTACTGTTTACCAAGTAAAGTATAATACAGTCTCTTTACTTACATGACCGTGGCAATGTCCTAAGTCTTTAAGACGATTTACTATATGAATTAATCAACTTGCATTGTGTAGCAGAAATGTAATATTTTCCCAGTAGATCATGAAGTTCAGTATTTCAAAAACATAACAACCATTGTACTATGTAACGGCACAGTTCTGAGCATCAACATCAGGCAGAAAACTGACGAGATCCTTCAGCTAAAACATAACCATAACTCTTCAATATTGCTACCTTGAATGCCTGAGCGATCACTGGGTCTGTATCTTTTAAATAATAAATTATGCAGGTAAATAATAGGAACAAATCCAGTGACTTGGACTTGGAGGAACAAAAATGGGTATTTTAAACCGAGAGAATCTGTGATTTAATTAAGTTCAAAAGAGCAATGCCATAAACTTGAAAAATCACACCATTACACCTCTGACGCATTTTTCTTTTTAATTACAAAGTTACTGAGGATATCTCAGATTAAAAAAGGAAGATGTTTCTTTCTTTTCTCCAGTTCATATAATTTGTACGTTTGACAGTAAATTTGTATCCGATGCTTTTTCCTTGAATAGGCAGTTCAAGGAAAATTATAAGAAACTAACAAACTACCATCATAACTGACACAGGACTTAGATACAGTTTAAGTACTTAAATGTTCTTTATTTCTTTCTTTTTAAATGGAGTAAAATTCAAATTTACTTTAATTCAATTTTAAGTTAGTTCGATAGTAACTGTCTAGAAATATAAATTGTCCTATCCAGAAGTGCAAAGAGACACATTCAGAAACACTTTATTTTTCTACTGATCTGCTTACTTTCTCCTCTAACAAAGCCCCCTAGACTTTCATAATAGGATAATTACTGGATACTCTTAGAAGCATCTTAGCCTAAAGCAAGGATGATGAAAGAATTTAATAAACTTGCTAGTTTCCTACCGCACAGGATCGTTTAAGCAGATTTCCTTTTTAATCAAGAAAATTGCCAAAAAAGTCAACTGAAGCATCGAGAAAGGCACAGCATTTTGTAAATCTTCTCCTAAGAAAAATGTTTTGACTTCTCCATTCAAACCACCTCCACAAGAGTGCCAGATTTAATTATGTGCCCTCTGTTGGGCAGGCGCCCATACTAGGTAGCTGGCCTCATCAGTGAAGAGTCAGAGACTCCTCCAAAAAGCAATTCAGAACACCAAAATCGGCTAAAGAGGATAGAACTTTGTCTAGATACCCATTCCCTTTGTATCCCTACTCTGAACTGTGCCCAAACCATTGACATAATTTAAAAAAAAAAAAAAGTAAACTGTGGTGAGAATACCCTGCTTCATCCTCTGAACTCACTGCTGGGATATCACAACTAGCACTGGAATTCACTTCTGTAACATATACTCAGATGTTTTAAGGTAAAGCTAAAAACTACTGTGCTAAAATTTCACAGAGATGTTGCCGTGAAGAGGGAGGAAGAGAAGAGAGAAGAGAAGAGAGAGAAAGTGTGCATGAATACTCTAGTCTCCTTTGGACTCAAATCTGGTGACTCAGCTCAGATGTTAAATATCAGCCCAGATTACAAAACTACCACATAATTTACACTGGCTGAAAAATCTTCCCTAAGGAAAAAAGAGCATATAGTTCAGCACAAATATATATTTGTTTTAAAACAGACTATGCAGCACATTATTTAAACAGAGAATAGTTCAGTTAATTCAGAGTGTAACTGAGTATCTATTTTAGACTTTTTTCAATGCATTTTTGTATGGTTCATTTGTAAAACAAGTTTTACACACTTTTGTATCTAGCTGGAAACAACTATCACTGTCATATTATCATGTTACCGTAGCTGCTCGAGTAAGGTTTACATCTTCCATCCCACCAACTGTAGGTCCCTTCTATCAGGTGTAAGTTACTGCCCAAGTCTGTTATAAAGACCAGCAGCCTAAAAAGTTCTGCATATTTCTGACAGGTCCTGTGAATTTCACAATACAATATTACTCCATATAAACTTGAAAATCAGAATCCCCACTGCCAGAGGTTTGATCTTCAGTGTTCATGACACTGATATAGCTGCTGCTAGTTGCTGTCGATTGGCTGTCCTGAAGAATTTCCCTTGAAGTACTGATGCAGTTGCTCTCAGTTTAGCCTTCTGATGTCAGGTCACACAATCCATCTAAAACATAGTCCCCTTCAAATGTCTATAGCAGAAAGACAGAATATAATCTCTGTCAGAAGCTACTTCATCACAAGATGGAAAAATCTGAATTTAATTATTCTGTGAATAAACTGTAATATATGCACATACTTACATATGTGAGAGCCTGCAAGGACATATTAATGACAAGAAAAATGGGTATCCCATTTAATTCTCTTCAAACTCCCTCACATCTTTAGGACTTCCAGAACAGCAGCAGCAGCCGCCCAGAATTCCCCAATTATATTTCTTCTCCCGATGCTTTTTCACAACAAGGGACAGACCAAAATACAGAACTTCTACGGAAAAGAACAATTTAGCATTTGTCTGTCTAGGAAAGAAGAGAAATGCGTAACCAGAAGAAAGAGCACAATGCCAAAAAGCCTGACAAACAGCAAAGAAAAGTCGTGTTCCTTTATAAAGAAAAAGGAAAACTGCCAGGCCAAAAAAGCCACAATTCAAATAAGCCATTTATAAAATAATGCACTTGACAGAAGAAGTAGTACAATTCTTTACTACGTACTATCAGAGTAGTTCTGCAGTTCCATGCCACGTCCCTGCAATCTGTACCAATGCAGATACTATTCAAAGAGTGTCACTTCCATAAATGAAGCTGTATTTTAGTGATGCTCAACAGAGCCTGATTTCAGTAGTTATTTGGCAGTTATTTAAAGCTAGTATATATACTATGCAATAAGCAATTATATAAATTCATTTTTATTCAGTCTTACACTGGAAATCCATTCTATACTGATGGAAATCCCTGGAATACACAACGAATATGAATGAGCATTCATTGTTCCACCCATCCAAGTCCAAATCCAATACAATCACTTCCATTATCAAGCCTGTACAAGCTCAGTTTTCTACCGTGTAAAATTGATTTCTTTCACTGAAATGGTATCAAACCACCACAGAACAGGTACATCTCTCATGCTGAGAGACTCCCACATTATAAAGGAAACACACGAATGCTCTGTTCCTCTCAAAGCAGAACACCAAGTCGTCACGTTATTTCTTCATTTTTGTCACAAAGAGGATATTATCAACTTGAAAAATGGCATTTCTTTGTGCAAAACATATATATTCACTGACTTCAAATTCAAGAATTCCATAAGTGAAACATGCTACCAGACTACCACGTAGAATAGAAAGGAGTGCACACCAGTCTGTAGATAAGTAATTTCCCTGATTCCCAGACTCAGTTGTTCTCCGTAAAGAACAAAGTAAAATTAAAAACAAAAGCTTTGTGTACCTAACTCTTAAAAATAAACTATAGATACAATCAAATAGATTAGGAAAGCAGGAAACAATTCTTTTTAAAAACTGACAAATTTTTCTGGAGTGAATTCAACTGTGCATGGGTACACAGTCAAGATTCCATTCTCCTGCTCCTTTTAACCTTCTAGTATTTAAATTAGGAACATCTTACCAATTACAATCTTCCCCAAAAATTACTCATTTCCACCAAGATTGGAGGACACTCATTGGCTGAAATAATATGTCAGAACATTTCTGCTGCCCTACAGTTTTACAGAGCTTTTTGCCTGATAACATGCTAAGCACTCAGCTATCAAAGATGTCAGGAGCAGAAAAACTTTTAGGCCAGCTCAAAGGCAATGCTTTTTGTTTACTGATGGTGCAAGGTGTGTCCTTAAGGAGGAGGTGCCATTAGCAAAAATATTTCAATACTATTGTCTTTCTCGTAACTGTATGCCTAGATTCATTAGGAATCTCTTTTAATGAGCTTTTCTTCAATTCCTTGTATTCGTAACACTTCAAAACACTTAAGAGCTTTTAGCTGAAAAATGAAAATTAAGCCCAATACTCATATACACTTTTTTGACCAAAACTTACAGCATTACCACAGTAACTAACACACCGCTGAAATGCTGTGCCGATTATGTTCAGTTCACTAAGTTACAAATATTGCAGGGAATCAAATAATCTTTACAGAGACTAGAAATGTTAAGCCCTAAAGATTTTCCCCTCCAGAAAACTTACCTGTTCCACACTCTTTTAAACTATTTCCTTATAACCTGCAAAAAAAGAAACTAGAATAAGAAAAAAAACCCAAACAGCTATTTGTCTGCATTCTCTTTGCATTGTTTGCACATTGCTGATGCTTCAATAAATGCAAGCAGAAGGTCAGTAGGGCTGTACACCAAGGTGTTGATGATACTGCCCTCTGTACCAGAAACAGAGTACTTCATCATTTTAGTAAGAAGATGTCAGATGGTATCTAGATACTCTCTTCTGGACAAACGCTCTTCTACAATTCTGTGAGTCAGATGAATTAATTTATATCAACAGGTTATTAACAGAAGATGCATGCATTTGTTATGGTGTAGCAAAAACATCAGTAGGACATCCTCCACACCTGCTTAACTAAACAGCTGCAGTGTAATTGCTAAAGCTGCCAGAGGTGAGGACTGGAGCTCTGTGGAAACACAGACTATTTCAGGGAATGGGGTAAAACCAGAGAGACACATGCAAAATTTCAAAGAGAGAACTAGAAAGGAAAAAAGAAATGGATAGAAAAAGCTTCCCCCATTTAACAGTTTACTGATTTACAGTTTACAGTTCATAATCACACTCTCACGAGAAGAGAAAAATAATTAAGAGCTCTAAGGAACTCCACTAGGACAGAAATGATACCCCTGCAGTAACTCACATGCACCACCATCACAGAACCACAAGTGCACCCAAGACACATTTGTCTCTGTCTGGTCTCTGTTCTCCACATGAAAAAATTATTTGAGCTAGAATGCAGACCACTAGGGAGTTAGAGATACCAAAGCTATTGCTGCCCATGTTTCCTTGCCTTGTGGGGACACATTATAATTCATTATTTAGTTCAGTGATCACATACTGATTTTATTTTGTTTTCTTGCAGGATTACTGCTGCATTTCCTTGGTGTCTGCACTAAATGAAGCAGAAATCCTTCAGAACCTAAATGAACAATTAATGAAAAGACAACAATACGAAATGGGCTATATAAAGATAAGGCCTATTATGAATTAATACTTTTACTATTAAATATGCATGAGTTTTTAATAAGCAAAGCTAAAAATAGAGACATGTATCACAGGATTTCTCCAGGCTGTACAATTTTCATTCATCTTCATCTTGTGAAGAAATGGGCCATTGCTAAAAGGACTCTCACAGTGCATTTTTACATTGTTGTCACTGGCCCCAATTCATCATCGCACACAAAAAAAGCCTCTGGGATCCTGGCATAACGGATTCTGAAGACCTCCAGCCTCTGCCCTAAGGTTTGGAGGAATATGCAGCAAGCTGTGTAGGTTTTCATAGTCCCCATAACCCATCTACCAACAGGCACACGTCCCTCAGCAGCCTAATCCCCATCCCCAATTTGTGTGTTTAGAAAGAATCCATTTGAAAGAAGACTCCTGCATCAGGCAACAAAACAGCAGGAGATGTAACCACTAGACTTAAATAAAACTGAAATAACAATTGAAATCTTTACGTTTTAATCTTAACATTTCATTTTAAAAATACACATATTCTCATCCCTTCATCATCCTAACAAGGAAAGAAGTCTAAAATTAAGCCAAATCCAAGTATTCTGTCTGGTTTTTAACATTTTAACATGACATTTCTAACACCGTATCACATTACAGTTATAAATGAACAATAGCTTTTAATAAAGACTGCTCTAATTCTGGCTGAGAGCGAGCACATTGTGGAACACAGCACAATGCTATATAAGCCCACCCCAGGGCGTAGGTGCTACAGCACCAGGAAACGGAAGAAGATTGAAATCAGTGTTTATAAATACAGCCTCAATATCTGATTTCCCTACAATGGCAGGACGAGATTCTTTCCTAACCCTCCTGCCACACTTACACCCTTCCGAGTGCCTCGAAAGGAGTCTGCTGCAGAGTGATCCAACAACAACCCATTTCTTCCAACACAGTTCAGCCTCCAAAATCTGGTTTGTAGTAGACCAGCCACCTCCCTGTCTCTGTGCACCCTCTGAATACCAAGTTCTAGCAACACGGTTATTCAGTTCGCATGAAGCACAGGAATTCCTCCTACCCTTGCCCCTTGGGCACAGCCACATATACCTGTGAAAATCAGGGACTCCAACAGGGACATTGACTTTGACTTCAGCTGATGATTTGGGTAGTGATGGGTAGCTACAGCATGGCGACAAGAAAGGAAGAAGGAACTTCCTTTCTGGGTACCATTTTGCAGATCTCAGGGAGAATCTGGCCCCAGAGAATGGTAAAGTCAGATTCATCTAAAAGGTTTCCATTATGCATTTGCATTAATAATTTTATGTATTTATTTATTTTAAAGCACAAACAGGAATTTGGAGAAAGAGCATCCCCTAAAAGAAAAAAAAAAAGTTTGCATCCAGATGGACAACTCGCACTGCGACTGAATGGCATGGGAGGGAGCAGCTCATTATTATTCAGTATTGCCTGTGCAAGTCTCCTGCCTCTTAACATCCAAAGAATAGTATGAAACACTTTGGTTTAACCTAAAAAAACCCCAAACAAACCTGACTGAAAATAGCTATATACAACTTGATCAAAACCCAACATAAAAGAAAAAAACTAAGAAAAGTAGGGTGAGGATGGAGACCCGATCCTGGCTGACTGGGGTTTTTTCCTGTTAATGACAAGGCCCTGCATTTTCCCCACACTTGGAAATTAACTTCACAGGGTGACCTTCCCAAAAAGTAAGATGCAATGCAGCTTTTTGGTTAGATAATGCCACTGCCTCTGTGTCAAGCCTCCACTCGTGCCAAATTGTCATAGTCAACCTCTGTTGTAGGTTATTACTAAGCAGAATTAAAGAGAAATCACTGGAAACAAGCACCTGCATACTGATTGGACTTCATAGTTTGCCACAAATACAATGGACTTATTTTAAGGCGTATGAATGAAGTCTCCTGTCAACACTGCAGGTTAGATGGCAGTTTTCAATGTACTTTCAGACTGCTTTTATTTTTATTTTTTGATAATTTATCTAATAAATGATGTGACCATATGACTACAGTAATTGTAATTACAGTAAACTTGTAATTATTACCACTAAATTGTTTTCTCCCTATGATGTAATTACAGTAGCTCAAGAAGAAAAAAAAAAACAAGTCAGGTTTATGCCACCACCCTTCCATCAGGTTCCAGAGCAGCAAGTTTAAGCTCTGTTTCCTAAACAGCAGCAGCAGCCTGAACAAGAGGAAGATGATGTTGTACTTCACTAACAATCCTACCCCACCCCGTAGTGTATACATAAACCTCAGATTAAAATACCAACAAATCTTAACAGCTGCCAACGCCAAAAACTCAGGAGGGATGCTGCAGCTGCAAAAGAATACCACTTATTAGACAAAGCAGTGATTCAACAGAAAAACACTTTTTAAAATAATGCTGCTAGAACCCAAAAGGTGAACACTATCCGAAGCAGCAATTAGCTATTCTTGTCACCACAACCACGTCTGGTGACAACACAGGTCTGCTGCTGAAGTGCCATAGCTTTATAGACACCAAGGAATCATCCATTCAAAAAGCTTCACTGGAAGCCTGTCATAAAACCCTGCAAGACTCCAATATACGAGGGATGCCAACTGCAGTCGGGAAAGCAGAGACTGCTGAAAACAGTTCAGTAAGTCTCCAGTACTAACATACCGCAGACTGTACTAGTTAACTTCAAATTAATTAACATCCCTACTGGATATGGCAGAAGTTTTGAATCCAAGCTTAATAACACTGAGTTACTAATTCGTGATCAGTAGAAGAAATTCACTGGGAATTCAGAGGTTTCCACTGGTACTGACTGTACTAAACGGACTATTTTTAAAGTCACAACACAAATATAATTACTTTAAATCACTTTCTCCTTGGTCACAGAGGGACACATATATCAGCGTTGCTGACGTACTGTCAGATGCTACTCCTTGTTTAGAATAAAAGCAGAGCTTCACTTATAAAACATGCTATTCTCCAACACACTTACTTTCTAATATTTCTCCTTACCAGTAAAGAAAAAAGTGTTTTAGAATTGCATCCAACTTAACACAGGTAAAAGTAGTTCCCACTGCTGTTGACCAGAAGATCACGATCAACTCTGAACAGACATAGACACGATACCAGCTCATGCCAACTGCCTTCCGTGAAAATAACATTCTGAAACCTATTACTTTGCTTCCCAGCATTTTCTAGAAATGATCACCAAAAGTGCTGGGTTAGCAAAACCAATCTGTACTGCAGCGGATTGGCAATATCAATTTGGATCATCAATTGTGTAATTGTGCATCTTCCTTAATACCTTACCTTAGAGCTACGTTTCCTAAAGCAAATGCCAATAGAAGACCCAGCAAAGGTACACTTAGAGTGCCAAAGCATGCTTGAGGCATTTATGTGTTAAGATATGCAAACTGATCCTTCTGATGCAAAGGAAAAACCCTAGGAGAATATACCAACCTTCAAATGAAACTGGCGAATATTTTAGCATAAATAAAGACAAAGGTTCGGCGCAAAAACTTTTCGGTTTCAAAATTCAAGTATTGCACGACCACAAATGATCAAGTGTTAAAATCTGCTTTCCTCACTATGAATTTCAGTGATGTAGCTAACCTCTCGGGTCCTGCTCTACATCCAGTGCCTGTGTACGCCCAGATGAGATGTACTGGCAATCTGGAATCATCCTCATCACCCGCAGAGCACTGGACATCAATGCAAGGGGAAGCTGTTGCTGACCTACCAGAGCTCAGCTCTGACCAGCAGATGTACAGGGAGCATAGGTTACACGCACATACACAAAAAAAAAAAAAAAAATAAATAAATAAAAAAAAAATTGATAGGCTATTAAAAAGTGTTAATAGCATAGTTAGCAGTTGGGCAGACCATTTTTGCAGAGGGAGAGGCATGGTAATTAAAAGATCAGAAAATACTGCCACAGACCCATCAGGGAACTTTCTAGCCCATCACAAAATTAAATTGTTCCCTTTATACGTCATGTCACCGGCCTTTCAGAGCTATCCAGAATCTGCAATTCTTTCATTTCACTCTTCAAACAGTGCCACTTGTTCTCTTGTGTGCACAGAGAACGCCAGCGGTCTCCTGGCCCCAGTGGCTGAAAGCCTTATGGGTTTCGTGCCCTAATGGCACACTTAGAAAAGACTACAAAGGCTCACAGAGTGTTTGATGCACACCTTTTAACCAGAATCCAGCTGTGAACACACTAAGAAATCTACCATGGGGTTTTTGCTGGTTTGTTTAGGGGGAGGTTTTATTTGTTTTTTTGTTGGTTTTTTTTTTTACCTCAGGCAAGACTACTGGAAATTCTTTTAAGCCACCAGGACATGCCTTCTGCTACCTACAGGCTACTGGCGCAATTTAATTAAGAATCATAGAATCATATGGGGTTGGAAAGGACCTCTGGAGATCATCTAGTCCAACCCCCCTGCCAAAGCAGATCCACCTACAGCAGGTTGCACAGGAACATGTCCAGGCGGGCTTTGAATGTCTCCAGAGAAGGAGACTCCAACACCTCTCTGGGCAGCCTGTTCCAGTGCTCTACTACTCTCACAGTAAAGAAGTTCCTCCTCACGTTTAGGTGAAACTTCTTACGTTCAAGTTTGTGCCCATTTCCTCTTGTCCTGTCACTGGGCACCACTGAGAAAAGACCAGCCCCATCCTCCTGACACCCTCCCTATAAGTATTTGTAAGCACTGAGCAGATCCCCCCCAAGTCTTCTCTTCTTAGGACTAAAAAGACCCAAGTCCCTCAGCCTCTCCTCGTAAGGGAGATGCTCCAGGCCCCTAATCATCTTTGTAGCCCTCTGTTGTACCCTCTCCAGTAGTTCCCTGTCCTTCTTGAACTGGGGAGCCTGGAACTGGATGCAGTACTCCAGATGGGGCCTCACCAGGGCAGAGTAGAGGGATGCACGATATAATAGGCACTGAAATTCCTGGAGATTATAGAATGCCGCAGAGGGTGTCAAAACATATCATAAGGCTAGGCAACAGAAATAAAGTGATTTAAGCATATGAGACCAGAAAAACAATTCCTAAAAAATACGTGACTCCTTAACGCTAGAAAGTATATTTTTGGCTACTGTTTACATTTAATAAGCAGTAACTAAACAGATCCAAATATAACATGAGCTTTTGCAGCTGACTTACAATCTACATATAGCCTGAGGAACCTTTTCGGTGCCAAGGCACAAATGTATCTTACAGTTGCATTTGGTGGGGCACACAGTAAAATGCAATTTAACGTTACCCAGTAACAGAGTGGCCACCAAATCATCATCCCACAGTTCCAACTGTGGCCACAGGATATTTCCCCCCAATATTTAGAAGATGAACTCAGGCACACTCACAACAAATGCCGAGCAGGTAAAGGCCAGCTCAACTCCTGCTGAAATTAACGGGAGCTTTTCTGCCACATCAGAGTGCTTGGGATCAGGACCAGAACAAAAGTGCAGATTCAGCACTAGGATAAAGCCTAAAATGCAATGTGATTTTATTTGAAAGATCTATAAGGCATGTTCTCACAACACAAAGCTCTAACAAAACTGAAAGCTCATTTTTCTTAATCACAGAATGAAAAAAGCTCAGAAATAGATTTAATGTAGCAAGTATTACTTTACTCACTTCAAATTTCCAGTTTGAAGATGTCATTTCCTATAAGCAGCACTAAGGCTAGCCTTGTAACACACCTAAAAGCCATAGCTAAGGCGGCTGCTATTTCTCCTTACCTAGAATTCATAATGGTTCCACTATTAATTCATACTCGTGGCTCAGATATGACTAAACTCTTCTATTAATAATAGATCAACAGTGGAATATTCAGCTTCACATAATCAACTATCTCACCAGCATTAAACAGTTGCTCTGTGCAGCAGCTTTTTTTGTGGTTTGTTGTGGATTTGTCTTTTTTGACCATTACCATTTCCAATTAGTCAACACAATGGTGTAGACAGCCTGCATTTCATAACATGCCATTATATTTATTAAAGATAGAAGCTGGGGAGACACTGGAAATACAGAATATATTTTACATCTAACATCAACCCCACATAGCAATAGTAGATAAGTTTTTCTAGGCAGGTTTTAAGATCTGTATTAGGGAGCAAGAAGGGGAGGAAGCAGAGTGGGGAAGAGGCAGGAACTGGTCATTCACAATCCGAATGTGCACAATGAAATTTCTTAAGTAATGAGAGTCCCAGGGCTAAATCTCTGCTCTTAATGTTATTCTGTTAAATAAATATGAAGACCACAGAAAACAACTGTTACTTTTAAAGCAGATTTTTAATTACTTTCTGAGTTTGAGGTTCTTCCTTCTCCGTTTGCTTCAAGACTCCATATCAGAATGTGTCAACATCATCTTAACTGTCCCTGAAACACCTTTCAAAGTATGATACACTAAGAAAAGGGTTTAGACTCTCACGACACATTCAACTGAAAATTGCTATATAAAACTCTCCTCACTTCTTCACGGCATCCCTGACAGTTTTTCTAATTGGTATCTGATATGTGTTAGTACTGTATTGCCATTAACTATGTGAATATTTAAAATCACTTTCAAAATATTTGGGAAGGGGAAGAAGAGTATTGCCAGAGTTCATATTGTTGATCTTGTTACCAATTATTTTTAATACATACCGTGAGGATCTAAGATTTGAAAACCCGAATAGCAAAACACAATGCATAAGCCATGCTGCCAGGAACAGTTATCCAGAGCCATGTTTTATTTTAGAGAAAAACTGTCACCCTCCAATAAAGAGAGGATTTTATTAGCAAGTAGTTTGTTATCCCATACATTTTTTATGTAGTCAATGAATTAAACTGATAGAACTACCTTGAAATACATTATCAGGTATTTAGAGAAGCAGAGTACTCCTAATGATTTACTGAGCACAATACATTTACAAAAGAAAACTGAAATTAAAAATTAACCAGCTATTAATAGGATGAGACAACTTGTGACTCATTGTCTAACAAAGGAAACATGTCAGGAGAAGAAAAAAGAACAAGAAAAAAATCGGTAGACTCCAAGTATGACATTTTAAAGCTATACGCACAAGCAATTTATTTTAGTTATTAAACACAAGAGGGTGACATTCTCCAAGGGGACAAAATCGACTAAGAGAAGTGACTATGTCAACCAGGAAAACATGGTCAACATTCAGTAAAAGGCAGCCATGTCAGAAGTCATGTCCTAAAAGGCAAAGAAAAGAGGGGGAAGCCCTCTTGCACATCCTAAATAAAGAGATCTGTTTGTTAAAACTTCTTCGATGAGTCTTTTTGCTACTATTTTTTACGTTTTCCTGACATTTTTATCCTCGGAAATTTTTGCAGATTTCATTCAATCTAGTCCCACATCTGCAAACCAGAAGAAAACGTGCATTCTTTGACTGTCAATATGTGCTTTGAGAACAGCACAACTCTTGTCACCTGCCCCTCACTTTCACCAGTCTCTTTCGCCTCATGGAAAATTTTACTCTGTGCTTTGCAGGATGTAGAAGTACCTCAGCTCAGAACCAAGCATTTATACAGAGACACTGAGGTTCAGTTTAGCAATGATTCTCTAAGATGTTTTCATCTTAGAGATGATATGACAAAACCGTCAATATTCTGTTTCAATTTAAATACTTAAGCCACAATGCTCTCAAATACTGTGGTGCTTTTGATAAAGTCCAGTTTATTTATTAGAAGAAACCCACTATTTTCAGAACAGTTTCTTTTCTGTAGATAACTTTTCTTCTCCAACACTTCTTGTGAGAAAACCTTAAACTGAAGTACCAGGCTGATGTTCCAGCCTCTGCTGGACAAGGATCTGGTTCAAGTCTATCTTATTCTCAGATTGCCTTCATGAGTTTAGATTATACAACTACAGTCGCTAAACACAGTCATAATTTGGTATGCTTTTGGCATTCCCTTTTATTTCCTTCTTTTCCTAAAGATAACAGTCTCAACTCTGTATTTTTCCATGTCTCTAGTTACCAAAAAGTGATGGCAGTGATCAAGTGCATGTTTCTAAAACCCGTTCCGATGCCCAGGAATGGGAATGTGTAAATATGAGGCGAATCACACAACCCTTCCAGCACTCAAAGATATACCTAATCACAGTGAAAAAAAAGTAAAAGGAAGATTTAGCATAGGTCAGTCTCTTACATATATGATTTTTTCCCATACAAAGAAAAGTGTACCTATCTTATTTCTCTCAAAAAATTCACTTTGATAAAATTCCTTGTGATGTTTCCGATAGACCAGTTTAGTGCCAGCAAAGTTGGCCAAAAATAACGGAAAATTAGTCCAAATTGCCTAATTTGGAAATTCTGCCAAATTCTCCACAGTGAGTGGCTGACATTCTCTATTTTCATTGCAAATATTTATCAGCTTTTCCCCAACAATAACTACATTGATTATTTTAAAGCTACAGTGAATATTTGTAAAGCAGCATATTGATTCCCATGCAATGAATCTTTCATTCTGAGCAGACCCTTATTTTTTGAAGAACAGAAATGAAAAAGGTTAGTTAAAAGGTATGTCAAAAAACCAAGCCCTATGTGGAGTACCAGCACTCTCTCCTTCCCACCCAACCTGTCTCCGCTTTCCTTTCTTCTGCTCCACTTTTTGGCAGATTGCTCTCTGCCAACATGGACGTGGGATAGAGAGCCCTCATCAACATTGCCTTCTTGATGCAGTGTCACCAGCTTTTAGCCAGTTTCCCAAAGGAGGGCTGGAGCATCCTTCTGCTCTTTTTTTTTTTTCCCCTCTCCATCAAACCCAACCAGACTGGCACTGCCACCTGTCTAAGAAAGGGACCCAAAGTCCCGTAAGGGACCTCAGTGCTGCTGCCTCACAACTGATCACCACTTTCGGAGAACCACTCTTTGGCTACACACCTAAATGATAAGGCAAGGCTTATAGTCAAACCAAGGGGGTTGCAACTAAAAGTGCCAAATGACACATCAAACCAACATTTTGCTGGCAAAGTGAAGCGGTTTTAGGCAGCAGAACTGTTCTTTAATGAAGCTTCAGCATCTTTACACTGTAATTTTTATGTTTGTAACTTGTCTTCATATCACAGCCAGTCTCTGCTGCCTTTGTCTACTACCGTCACTCTGAATTACTTAAGCACATTTCTACAGTTCTCCCAACACAGCCTGCTAACACAACCCAACCTGTCCAACTAATATTATAAATAAGCAAAACAGACATCTCTATGTCATGTCTATGCCAATGACATCTATAAATGCAGTTGTTAAAAAAACCCTGTCCAATACAAGCCAGGGCGCAATACAAATACAATACCTTGAAATATTGCTAATGCATAGAGATTTTATGTATATGAAAAAGCTTTACAAGGTCAAACATAATTTGAGGGTAATATGAAGAAACAGAATCTAGAGTATGAATTTTAACTCACACCACACCTCACCACATCGCATTGCCCTTGCTGGGAAAAGAAAAACTCTCCTCCTTTCTTCCATGCTGACACTGATTGCAAAGAAAGTTTGTGGTTAAACATATACAGCCAGCTCCAATGACTTTTATGGCTGTTTTTTATTAGTGGTAAAACAATTTCCCAGCAGTCTTCTTCCCTTCAGAATTAAAACCACAACACTTAGACGTGAGGTTTTTCTCCTCACAAAATCTCCAGTGATAATTCATACTTTGTGTTCCCTCAGTGAGATGGGAAAGTGGCGAAAGATACATCCACAGAGAGAGCAAGAGCTTCCAGTCTAGAGGAATTCAAGTGCATTTTCTCCTTTCAAAAGCATTTATCATAGTGGCGATGCCAAGTTAGCCCCCCAGAATGAGGCTGAGCATATATCAGTCTTTTAATCTGAAAGACCATGTCTAAATGCCACCAGTTACTTCAGTTCTTCTCTCTTGAGAAAAATTATTCTGTTCCAGCTTTCTGTGAATGAGAAAAATAAATAAATGTTCATATGGCTTCGAAGGGTTGTAAGTACCAAATCTGTAGGTACAAGAAAAAAAACTTGAGAAATTTCTTTCCAGTTAATGCAAGAAAAAAAACCCTGGATTATACTATTGTTCCCCACATTTCTCTGAAGGACTGATAGGAGGTGAATACGCCAGGCTACCTGCTCCAGTGAGAAGGAAAACACATTCTGTAAAGTCACCATCAGAAAGACATCCTTACTAATACTCTGTTTGAAATTCCTCTGCTATCAGGGACCCAAATCCTTCTGCTGCTCAGAGCTAGGGGCCTGCAATTAGATTTAAGAAATATGAGACCCCAGAGCCTAACTCTGTCACCAACGCATCACCAAAGGAAAGGACCCTTTTGTTGTTTCTCTCAGCAGGAACACAACTCACTGGCACAGGAGCTGCAAAACGAACTGATGCTTCTAACCTACTACCTCATACTGAGGTCACATTTGATTTTGGAAGTAGTAAAATGAAGGAACTAAATAGGAAAAAATAGGATTATCCAGGAATTTAAAAGAAAGCAAAATTAAAAGAAGCACGCTTGGAGGTTTGGAATGGCTGCTTCTTTCTTCTTCCCTTTTTTAGCCAAAAATTTTAGAACACAGCAGAATTACATGTGAGCATTCTTTGGGGGAAATAATGTTTTGGAATCTTTATTTTGGCATCCTACTAAATGTTAGTCACGTATCATTTAATAACTTAATTGAAATTGACTCTAAAGCACAAAAGTGACTGGCAGTACAACAGATTGAAGTACCAGAAGTCTGCAGAATTCAGTTACTCTCATGCTGAACTTTACTTGAAAAAATATGCTGGTTTGAACCAGGGAAAAGAAATCCAAACTTTAGCTATTTTTATGACAGAACTCACTGCTCCTGTGTGATTATTCTTCAGAATAAGTACTAAATAATTTTTATTAGTCAAGTTACTTTAAGACTCATTTTTCCCTTTAAAGAACCATGAAAATTAGGCAGACACGGTATTCTCAAGGAGTAAATGAAGTGATAAATTGCTTTTTAGAAAGAAATAATTTTTTATAACCTCCTTAAAATATTTATTGGGAATTCGCACAGATCTTTTCAACGTAGTCAAAATCCTGCTATGCTATAGCTGGGATTTGAGAGGACTCCTTTCTACTTTTGGTAAATGCGTAATCTAATGAACTCGATCTCAGTAATCTAAAAGAAGAAATGAACCTAATCATCAAGAAGAGATCAGCAATAATTTAGTTTTATCTTCCAGCAAGGCATCTATGGGTGTCAGGAGAGGGAAGCATTATGTGTAGCAGTCATTCACCTCTTATCTGAAATGCCTTTTTTTTTTGTCTTAGTCCTTTCTCACTAATGAAACTGAATTGAGAGAAACATTAGTTTCCAAAGTATTTAAGGAGGGCACAAGAAAGAGGAAGGCATTAAAACATTTATCAGTTCATTAATTCATTACTGATTGGAATTGGAAACGAGTATTTCCATCAAGTGTGTCAACAGAGTTGATCTTTTCTTTAGGTCACTTACAGCATCATCCGTTATTTGGTTAGAACATACATCCATTAGTTTGAAAGAGAACACAAATATAGGTATATCATGTAAATGGTCACAATATATCATTATATAAATGCCAGAATGAAAGCAGTTTTGCTATTGCCTATGCTGTTCCTCTAGATATTCACAGTATGTACCAGGTGTCTTCCAAAAATCAAATATAGTCAGAGCACTTGTTCATAAAGAGCTTTACTCTGAAGGGATGATGATCCACTAGAGGAGAATGAAAAACCTCATGGGAGTTTCTGGTAGCTGCAGCTACTTTCCAGAGCCTCCTGACAGCAGCAACACTCACCAGAATTCTGTCCAAATAATGCCGGCACTTCTGGAAGAAACTACCTGCAACGCAGAGATGAAGGTCCTAGACTAGAAAATGGTGTAAAAAAGCATTACCAGAAAGCTCCTGCTCTTCAGCAGCACTGGAATATTGAAAACTGCAAGTTAGTAATACCTGAGAATCAAGCATGTGGTACAGATCAGAGGAGAGCTCACAAATCCCAGGGTAACACAAATGAGAGAGGCCACAAGCCAGGCTTCTCACAGCACACTGGCTGGTTGGACCCCCATCGGCCCTCTCTGTTCCACCACTTGTGCCTAACTGTTAGTTAGTTGCTTCATTTAAGGAAACTAGCAATACCTGAGCAAGACTTTAAAAGCTTCAGGTTTTCACTATTGTTCCAAGATACAGCTGTAAGGAATCTCTGTTTCTTCATTTCCTATTGGGGCTAACTAGCATGGTAATACCTTCACTACTTATATTCCAATAAATGTTTTAGAATGAGGACTACAGCACCTTATTAACTGCATACCATATTGTTTGCATCTATGTGCACTACTTACAAAGACAAGTTACTCAAACCCCTACCTTCAAAGAGCTAAACACAATTACTCTTTTTGTGGGTTTTTTTTTACATCATTGTACAGTTAAGGCCTAAATGTTGAATAGGCTGTCAAATCTAGACTAAAACACTATTTCTGCATGTTTACTAAACTCACTGTGTTTATGCTCACAGTAGTCAGTCAAATTATGCCAGATTGCAAAGGACAGATGCTCTCCATAATCAGAATGAATTTAAGATAGGAATATGTCTCAGGTCACGCTAAGATACCAAGTATACTATGAAATTGTTTTTTACAACAGGTTAGTAGAATAGATGATAAAATGAAGTTATACAATGTATTTTTTAATAATTAACACAAACTTCCAGCGCAAGGGTATAAATAAGTTGCAAGCACAGCAGCAAACCAACAAAAAATAAAGGATTGAGGCTTCCTTCACAACCTGTTAGGTTTCAAGAGGTTTCAGATAGGATGTGGCATTGACAGTAAAACCCAGGTGTGGTTAAACTCCACAAACATTACATATTCCAATTTGCTTCCAAAAGTAGACATTTTGCCAATTCCCTCCAGGGCCCACTACTTCACTGTACCGGCCCCCACTTCTCCTCTCTCTTGCCCTGGGCCACCCCTTCCCCTGACCTTGGCAGGGAACGGTGTCAGGGGCAGCCAGGAGGGAACGCTCGACTCCAGCATCCTTTACCCTCTCCTATTTATAGTCACAGTTCCAAAAGGTATTTCCTGAACAAAGAAAAAAGAATCAGCGTGACCTTAAAGTCATTTTATACACGGAAAGCCATCCTTAGTCAACATCCTTACTCAACATTGCTCTTAAGTGATGCAGCTTTTGTGGCTGCGGACAGTAAATCATTCCTAAGTTTAGCATTAGGCAACTGGAAATGAATTACTTGCCACACTGTGCTCTGATACACTGTAACAATGCATGAGCAAAACCGTTATGAAAATATTTGTATGTTTTCCTGTTTAAATACTATACACCGAGTGAATAGTCCAGAAAAGACTTCTCCCCCTTGTAACCAAGGCAACGGGAGCTGCCACGCAGCTGGATTCCACTATGTCTCAGTTCTGGATTTTCAGTTTTTCTGCTGTCAGAGGGAAAGGATGCCTGTGCTGTATAGACATGTATAGACACACTTACAATATCATACATGTTATACAAAATATGTGTGTGTATACACATATATTTATACACAGACATATAAGTGTATGAATAGAAATCACCAGGGCTGAAGTTACTTATTTTTTCCAAATATCAAGTCCAAAAGCTTAACTAAATAAAAAAATTAAGATGTTTTGTCTTTGCAAGTAGAGGACCTTGCTCTAGTGAAGCTCATCTACCAAAAAGATATGGATCCATGTTTACTAACGTATTCACGATATTAAATTACACAATCCTTAAGCAGAACTTAGACAAAACTCATGCCAAATGTTCAAATTCAGTGGGACATGAGTACAGACTCCTGGATTTTTTAAATATATATAAAACTCCATACTGCATGGATGAAGAAACGTGCTCATAACAGCAATTTATTAGAGTTGAGCCTCCAAACATATTTAATTGTTTTTAGGAAAATCTTTCGTATAACTTTATGTCGTTTCTCCCACACAAAGACTATTTTTTAGGTTCATAAATACCTTTGTGGAGATCAAAGCGTTTGTTCCTTTGAAGAGGGATATGCTTTCACCC
The DNA here is from genome assembly GCA_004320125.1 of Scolopax mira. Classification (NCBI taxonomy): domain Eukaryota; kingdom Metazoa; phylum Chordata; class Aves; order Charadriiformes; family Scolopacidae; genus Scolopax; species Scolopax mira. The sequence continues at coordinate 210,453 of BJBW01002216.1, read as the reverse complement.
TAAACTACCCTTACATTTATCAAATTTGATATAACATATTTATTTTTTCCAGAATTACATGGAAAACAGTTTTCAGTGAATGACTAATACATAAATACTTTTGATAGCTGCTACTTCACTCTCCTAATGTTATTTTTTAGGAAGTATTTCTGGCATAGTGGGAATTATATTAAAACACTTGTTATCACTCTTCATTTCTGCAGAATGTCTGCACTCCAGCTTTTACCACACGCTAATAATTATTTTGCGGAAAATCTCCACAAGAAGATATTGCAACATCTATCTGATCTGTTTATTTATGACACCTGTAAGACTCCAATATTTCAGAGACACTTACAGAACAGACATTTACCACCAGTGAGTCATCGCAGTATCTGCGTTCATTGGTATTTATAACAAACAATGGCAATGCACAAAAACCCCACATGAAAACAGCCACGTATCGTGGACTGATCATCATTATGGAAGAAAAAGAAGACCCTCAAAATTACAAGATGTCCCTCGGACAGGTATTACTGGAGCAAAATATGATACAATACAAAAAGAATCTTTTTCCATGCAAGTCACAAAAATATGTTGGGATGAGAGATGTCTCATCATTCAAAATGTTAAAAATTAAAAGGTAAAACTGAGAAACTCTGCTGACAAGCAGTAAAATGGCTAACAGCAGTTACAGTTTAACACTACTGCAATATAATCCTTTACCTCGCATAGCATTATTTTATTTAACATATTCTATTCCATAGTCCATCTCCCCCTTCATTTCCTGTAGGCTTACCTCTTTGTGCTTCTTTTGCTGGTAGCTAGCAAGAAACACTACAGAATTATGAAATTATTACTATGTTTCTATGATTGTCAAGTTTTTGTTTTCCTTCCTATATTAAAAATCCAAATCTATAAAGACAAAAATATTACACTCACCAATACATATATTGACACAATAAAATTCATAATTTAAAATTATATTTATAATATTGCAAGACCTGGATTTAGAGAAGCCCTGTAAATCCAAAATGACAGCATACAATACTATCATACCCTGAAAGCAAATTAAAAGGTGTTACTTGTGTAACATTAATAATTACTGATGAACTCTCAATGGAGGGAACTAGAATCTTTAAGAACTGATCCGAGTAGATTAAGCATATATAATATACAGTAACTTCCCATTCACCTTGAAAATTATTTTTATTTATAATTTGTAAGAACCCTTCTTAGCCATATTCTAAGAATACGTAGGCTGGCAAAACCCAAGGTTATCTTACCTGATTTTCCAAGGAGCTATGCCAGTTTATATGTGATAAGGTCCTTCACCTTTTACCTCTGTGAGAACAATCCACTTCCCAGTGCTTGGCTATGCCATAGTTTACTGCAGGTCAGAATTCATAACTAGAGCTGCCCAGCATGAAGTCCACAAAACAACGGGAGTCACAAAGTAGCTGTTGGGTTTTATTTGAGAAAGAATGCCTGCTCTCCATTGACATTCCTTCCCCAGCATACCTGCACTCAAGCCACTGACGTGGAAACCTCACTTGTCAAATCCTAAACTGCCTAGACTCAAACAGATATACTACAAAAGCACATCAGACTTCTTCAGTTAAATTCATCAAGCTTTAAGTGCAGTTTTTCGTAGCATAATCTTTCTTTTTTTCCATGTTTGCAAAGGTAAACTTAACTTGTTTATACAGAACTGTCATGATGGACTTTGTTCTTTGTGTGTCTCAAGCTTCATTTGCTGTAGCCATGGTAAAAACAGATGGAAGAATCCAACCCTCAAGTTCTAATTTCTATTCTGATTGCAAAGCTAACCCAAAATGCGCTAATGCACCTATATTCTGAAAATGGCATCATCATCACAGAACCTTGGGATTGCACACAAGCCTTCACTTAGCCTGGAGCCAGAAAATCCAGGGAAAACATCCATTACTTTGATATTCCTTATGGTGACAGAAGTATGAAGGTAGCAATCAGGGCAGTGGGAGCAAAATTTTAAAAAAAAAAAATTAAATTAAAAAAAAACCCATGTTCTCTAACAGAAGTCAAAACCTGGAAGCCCAGGATGTTTTCAATGCTTCAGAAGAGACAATCTGTACTAAAAAAAACCCAAACCACCCTCTATCAAACAAAATCATTATTGACTGGAAAGATCCATAAGCATCACCTTTGAGAAGCTTCCTATTTAGATTTCCTCATAGAAGGCTACACTCAATTTAGATTGGTCTATCCAACTTTAATGGACTGGGGGGGGTGGGGGGGGAAGAAAAAAAAAAATCATTCTAACATTTCAGGAATAAAGTGAAGCAACTGTCCAGGGGTTATTCATGCATTAAGATACTGAACAAAGTTGCAAAGCAGGGATCGAGCAAAGTGCTCTGCCTGGACAGTGAGAAACAATTCCTGCCCTGAAGAATGTAAACAAAACAGATTTAAAGAGAGAGAAAATAAACATCAAAATGAGAAGCAGTTTGCAGGTCAACAGCACAGCAAAAATCTCAAAACAGTGTCCAATTTGCTAGAGCCTGCATTTTAAAAAGCACTGGACTCTCAGGAAGCCTATGGGAACTTATGTATATCGATCTAAATTAGGATTTGACATCTTTTCTCCGCAGGTCTGTCGGAGCAGAGCGCTGTGTGTCCCTGAAGAAAAGCTCTATCATGCTCTCAACTGACAGCGTTCAGTTAAAAATGCAGATGAAAGGCCAACCCTGCCCTCTTACCATTGTGGAAACTTTACCGCTATGTGAGCACTTTTTTAGCCTTATACCGCTCAGCAGCTCCCTCGCGTTCATTGAGCTCACAGAAGGCCAAGAGCATCTTAGAATCTGAGAAAATATGTTTCTTTTTCTAAAAACATTAAAAATTATGATTTGTACAATCCATTCATATGCTCTTCCTTGCTCCTACTCTCTACTCTTCTATTCCTCTCGACTGAGGACCTACCTTCTTGTTTTCTTGTTTCTTCTCCCTATAACAAAAAATACTACACGTGACATCCTGAAGTACGTTCTCCTTATTTAATACACCAGCCCGTGCAACACTAAACGCCAGTTGCACAGCCTATTTACGTAGAAGAGGATGTGTGAAGATTCACAAATAAGGCCACCCTGGTGACAGAAGTGCTAGGCTAGTCATACATATTGTATAAACCAGCCTCTGTTGCCTTTTCTAAATTTTATTTGTGGAAGGCTTGTTTTTCTGCATCCTTAATAGAATCACAGCATAATCCAGCTCGGAAGGGACTTGAGGAGGTAATTCATGCCTAGTTAGGCAGGATGAAACTCATTCCCATGAAGGAGACAGGAATATATTTTCAAAATTTTTAATCCTGTAGCTGCTTCCTTGTTAAAGAATTAATAATAACCCTTAAAAGCTAATCCAGTATTGCAGAGGAATATACTGTTTCCCACTAGAGAAGCACCCACTCTATTATAAGCAATATAAAACCAGTACTCCACAAAAGAAATGCTTCTTATCCTAGCAAACAGTGAAACCGGGGTTATTTATGCTGATGGCAAAGATGCTCCACAAACTGCAGTGGTGCAGGATCTGTGCAGGAGCTTTCTGCCAAGCAGTGAGAGAATGCACAGATTTCCAGAAGTCCCAGAAAGTTTGGGACTTAAAATTTCACTGCTTGGAACAGGGAACAAAAGGCTAACAGCAAATGATCCAGGAAGCATCTACATATAGAAAGAAAAGGAGGTTGGTCAGCAACCAGTATGAAACTAAATCAAAATGTGTATCATTAAAGAGGAGATTTGGATTGCAGGAAAGTAGAAAGTGGCAGACAAGAGTCAGACAAAAAATTTGGATTCAGAATATAGTATTCTCAGCTCTGCTCACCACTATTTAAGTCCTCTCCTCAGGATGAAAGGTACTCTTCTTGGTCTATACACCATCCAATTCACTGTATGGTGTATAGGCTCTGAAGCTGTACTTGCAAGACCAGCCATTAGCCTCAACAAATGCTGAAATAGAAAGCTGAGAAATCATAACAATACCACTAAATTGCAAACATCTACAAAATCAAAATCCACATCAAATAAAAATGTACATAACACGCAGTGAGGGTTAATATAGATTTTCATTCAATGAAAGGAAACTCATAGAAAATTAAGAGATCTTTCCTGAAGGATTAGAAGCCACATCACTGGCAGCAACACAAGCCAAACCCAACACAAGAACATCATCGGTTTATTCACTTTCTGGTCTCGTTACTTTGAAACTCTCATTAATTTATTACAAACTATAATCAGAAGCACACACTTCACCAGAGAAAGAAAAGGGGAGAGGGGAGAAATCAAACACAGGTCTTTCCTGTAGTTTTCAGGCCTGAAAAGACCCCAATATTTAGCCAAGCCATATCAACCATCATTAATTCCAGATTCAGAATTCTCCAGAAGGACCAACTAGGCAGCAAAACTAGCTTTAGTGGGAGTTTCAGAAGAGATGGATTATCTCCCCTCCCTTCACGCAAGTTTATTTTCTTATACAAAAGTTCAAAGCTAATCACAGTTTTCATTTCTCTTTACGCTGATAATAAATATACTCATTAGTCTGATTTCTCACAACATATAATTTCAAGAAGAAATTGTGTCAGTTGCCAATTCCTGAAGAATGCCCTTTTTATCAGACTAATGACTAACAGACAATTTCTGTTAAACCTTAGATGCTGGTCCTAAATTTCTTCACACAAGAGAAGGAAACTGTCAAACCAGAGGAGTGAGGCTAGATAAATAAAGTAAATGAAACTGATATGTTGATTATATAGCTCATTAGTCTAAAGCCATACACATTTCACTTAACCTTTAGAATCACTGAATCTTTAAGCCTTGTTTCTAAAGCCTAATCCTGAGTTAAATCTTACATTCGTATGCATTTCATTGTAATGCTTATATAGAGTTTGATTCAAAATTCCTCCTAGACCAAAGCTTCCCACTTATTTAATAACAGGCATCTGTATTTTTTATTATATCCTATTAGCAATATATCTATGGTATTATCTTTAACCTGAAAGCCAATTTGCATTCACTGAAAACAAAACAGTAAGAGACAAAGGCAGCTTTCTCTACACTAAATTAGCTGGTACAGTACTTTGAAGGACATACGTTTTCCCTCCTGACGTCAAATTAGTAAAAAATAGAAAAATCACAAGACTTACAAACACTGAGGGGGACTCCTGTTCAATAGAAACACCCATGGCTTTCAGCTAACAAAGCTTCCTTAAGCTACACATATCAAATTTCTGGTACCTTTGGGTTTTCTTAAAAACATAGAGCCTCTTGTTTTGCACAGCATATACAAATACAACACCAGTGAAAAATACAAAGTTAATACTATTAACAGGGTTTGCTTCTAGCACACCATGACTGGCTCCAAGGCAGAAATATCCAGGATACAGCCTACCTTCACCCTGTGATGCACCACGTCTTGGAGTGAGGCAGGAGCTTGCCGCTCCTATGGCCTGTCTTCCCAACTTTTGTATACATAAGTATACATACAAGTATAGATAGGTATACTTGTTGACTTGAACTAAAAAAGCTTGGGGTATATTTAACTAATCAGCAAAGAACTCTTCATTTCAGCAATGCTGCACTGTCATACTATTTACACAACAAAACCACACAAAGAAAGGCTTTTTCCTTCCCTTCAGCAGTGCGTAATTTGTGTTTGTGCTGCGCCACCCTAAGGAAACACAAGACACCTAACGTGACTAAAGACTACATGAATTCATTTAAACACTCAGGCTCTAGTACTCAGCAATGGTGACCTACAATACGTGCTCAGTTTTGGGCCCCTCACTACAAGAAAGACATTGAGTGCTGGAGTGTGTCCAGGGCTGGCAAGGAGTCTGGAGAACAAGTCCTGTGAGGAGCAGCTGAGGGAAATGAGTTGGTTTAGCCTGGAGAAAAGGAGGCTGAGGGGAGACCTTATCACTCTCTACAACTACCTGAAAGGAGGTTGTAGGGAATTGGGGGTCAGTCTCTTCTCCCAAGTAACATGTGAGAAGACAAGAGGAAATGGCCTCAAACTGCCCCAGGGGAGGTTTAGATTGGATATTAGGAAAAAATTCTTCACGGAAAAGGCTGTCAGGCATTGGAACAGGCTGCCCAGGGAAGCGATTTGAGTCACCATCCCTGGATGGATTTGAGTCATGTAAATGTGGCGTCTAGGGAAATGGTTTGGTGTTGGACTTGGCAGTGCTAGGTTTATAGTTGGATTTGATGATCTTAAGGGGTTTTTTTACAACCTAGATGAATCTATGGTTCTACAAGGTAACAGCACGAAGTGATGTGTCAATAATCACAGAGGCCAAGGAAAAACAGGTATCTGAGAGGCTTGTGGTCCTGTGGACATCATCACCAATATCACCTTACAGTCAAAATCCCGCTTCCATTCAAAAAAAAATAGGAAAAATTCAAACTAATGACATCTAAGTCAGGCAGTTTCATCTAAAATGAGGAAACTTTGGCAGACTTTGTTTCCACTCGTTCTTTAGCTGTTACTGGCCTGCTTCCAGATATCATCTGCCAAGTTGCATATTTTTTTCAAATGAGAAAAATTTACATCAACATGATCAGACCTAATAATAACTTGCAGAAACTAAAAGGATGCAAAAGGAAAGCTAGTAGAAGGAATGACAAGGAAAATAGAGGAATGCAGTAAATAAATTTTAAAAAGTGGGGAAAAGACAAATGACAACACTTGAAAACTGTACAAAGGCTAAGTGCAAATTCTGATCCTGGAAGATGTAGCAACTGCCACAGAATTAGCTTCCGAGGACAGAATTGAGTCTATCCAATCTGCCTCCCAGCATGGCACAGTCTGGAGAATTCATCCATTAAATCCTCCATCTCACATCCCCAGAAGCTGTGTGTTAACTTGCCCAACAAGACTGGAAAAAGTTTTGACCTGTACTGGGCTGGAGAACACAGTATATCCAGTCTCCCTGGCCAGGAAAGACACTCCAAATTCTCCCAGTGTCAATGGAAGAACAAATCCTGCATCTCCTCTCTGTCCCTTGAACTTGCGTGTGTGCACCAAAGTCTGTCCACACACATTACTGGGTTACATGTCCTCCTCCAACACTTCTGAAAAGGGTATTTTGCCAGAGAGCATGTGCACATGGACACCTCCTGATGCGTTCTGAAGCTGAGCCAAGGAAGAGGGAATAGGCCACAAGTGCCCGAATTATTCACGCGGCATATTTTCTGGCACAGCTGCAGAACACACAGAGAGTGGGCTGCAGGCTGGATGAATGGCTCCGGTAGTAGCAACCTTCAATCACCATTTTCCTAGAGCTATTCTTAGCCCTTCCTCCGTTACCTTACAAATCCCTAAATTTAGAGGATGACAACATCGCAAACTCTGCGCATCCATAACGAATCTCATGGAAATTCAAGCACAAAAGTAAGTGGTCCCAAAACTAGAGCTTAAATCAACACCGGATACAGATGTAAATGGAAAGTCAATAACGTCAGAGGGGGAAAAGTGTTTAAACATTTTCATATCCTGCATATGATATTTCTTCTTTTTTTCTTAACGAAACACATGGCTTAATAACCTAAATACTATTTCAAAGAAACATCAGTCACAGTGTCTCAGGCCAAGCTTTAAGTTTGTATTAACACCTTCCTGTTTCACAGTAATCACTTTAAAAGGCAGTCATTGAAAATTGCAATGCAGTGCTTGGCCAAGATCCACACTGGCACCACTGGCCATGCCAGGCACCATTTCACATCTTGTGAAGGACTTCAAAGATCTGGGAAAGGACCTAACGGTATACTCAAATTTTCTCAGACAATTTTTCTGTCCCTGAAGTCAGAGTTGCTTCATAATTGTCATCTTATTTGGTTTACCTCTGACACTCTCATCATCATTCACCGTTTATTTTCCTCTGCCTTCTCCTTTTTACATTTTTGAAGTCACAGGGAGTCCTGTCTACGTCAGCTAAACGAAGAGAATAATGAGAGGTCATTTGATTACCAGACATAAGCATTTACTCACTGAGGAGGAGATCTGGTAGCAAGACCTTTTCAACCTTGCTGATAATAACGCAATAGGATCCAGCAGCTAACAATTACAGTTAGATCAATTCAACCTTGAAACACTCCGCAATTTCCTAGCAGTGACTGCAGCAGAACCTTGGAACAGTTTCCTGGGAAAGACAGAGGTCAAAACCACAAGGCTTACCATCAGGCAGAATCTTTGTCACATGATATTTTTCTAAAGTGAAGGCTTTAATTTACCTTTGAAAGAGGTTATGAAAAGAACAGCATTTCTTTTTGGTGTCTGCATCGCTTGATATACAAATATTGTTCTTCACTTCTTTGTAAACCACACGGAGAGAGTGGTACCTTTTAATACCCCAATGGTGTTCCAAACATTCCCAGATGACCTGAAGAATGCTTTAAACAAACATATAAATAAACATGGATCACTTCACTGAAGTAAAGCAGATCGCCAGAGCTGGTGTAGAAACAGATTATTTCATCCAATTGCACAGTTAGATCTTTGTTTTGCATTTTTGTGTGTGTTTGGACTAGGGAGCCAGGAGTTGAATAAAGGGTTATTTTGCTTTTCTCTGTGAAATGGATCGTTTAAGGATATCACACTTAACAGCCAGGCCCTGAGCATTATCACCCCCCTGTTGGGTCTAATGCCACTGTGGTCAGTATGGTACCTGCCTGAACCCAAACTGACACTGATTTACTGATTTGCAGGAGGTAAGGCTCGATCCATGGTAATCACATTAGACCCCAAATGCTATGAAAATCACAAGAAAAGAACATTCACCTGCATTTCACTTATCTACAGAGAGTCACACATAAGGTATGAGTTAATCAAAAATCGCACATGTAATAGGAATAAAGCTTAACCTGGACAAAGTATTAGCATTTAAATACACAGAAGAAAATAACATGTGGAAGAATATTCCGAGTAGTAACACACTAGACTTATCCATGTTTGCCTTCAAAAGCAATTTCGAAGATAGGAAGCTCTAGTATTCACATTATCCATAAACTCTTATTTCTCCACTCCAACAGGAAATTTTCCATCTTTTTGGATGTAAAACCTTTTCTCTAAAGGAAAAAAAAATCCTTATAGGAACCTGCTTTAAAAAGATAATCTAGGGATTCTATCTTGCAAAAATAGAGCTGATTTTCAAAAGAGGAAGGAGTCTGACTTAAATTACTCAACATCTGCAACTGTAGCTCTCCCCCAGGCATCTGATTAAGCATCTATGAAAATTAAGTAGGCACTTCAGCATTCTGCCAAACTGGACTGAAAAACAAGCTTCAATCCTTGGATGATTTGAGATTTCATCTTCAAAACAGTTCAGGTCTTAAATACACACCACTGTAAAACACAGTCAGATTTCTTGCTTAGTGTTCAAGTTTGGACCACAGTTCTTTGGCAACTTTTTTCAAGCCAAGGACAGTATCTTCTGTTCTGCTGGCCAGAGTTTGCCATAATGCCACCAATTTTTAGTCCCACATTTCTACTGCAGACGTAACTACTTTTTGAAGGCTGGTCAAGTACACCATACTTTTTTAAGAGAAAAAAATTACTCATAACCCTAGTCCTGTACTAGCTGCACTGCCCATAAGAAAATGAAGGAAAAAATCTTGAGATCCGGTTCAAAATTAAGTGTGCAACACCCTCTTTGTGTCTGACAGCCTTCTATCAGAATCATACACGAAATTTAACTTTTCCCCTGCAGTTCCTCTCTCATGTCTAAAGATTAATTGTATCAGAAACATTTTAAAACTGTTTAAGACTGCTTTCATTTTATGAAACAAAGTTAAACTACACAGTCCTACAAATCTGGGTACTTGAATTAAAGCCTATTTTTTCTGAAAAAGTGCATCAGAGGCAGAATCTGAATGCCCATGAAGGTTATTACATTTCTTTTTCCCTTCTTAAAGGAAAATTATTTTACAACTTCTTGTTCTGAAAACTATTATTTACTTAAATGTTTTATAAAGACATTAAGTACAAACATGTCTGCTATAGTGAGCTTAATTTCAGCTCACATTTTCCTGAATAGTCACATGTGAAAATTTAAACACAAGTCAAGTATAGTCATGATGTCACAACAAGTTCTTATGATTACAAAGTGTTCCTACATGCTTAACGAGTTCCCTGGAAAAAAAGACAACCACAATCCTCCTATCTTTGAGCCAACAATATTATGTAAGCTTAGGCTCTGTAGCAGATGATCCTAAGGAATTAAAACAAGAGATGAATTTCTCAAAAATAAGCATGGTTTATACTGTCTGCAGTATGCAAGCAAAACTAAAACATGCCTGTTACAATCACATTTTAGATGAATGCCAACATTTCTTTTCCATATCCCTATTAAGACTAAATGCCCTGGAGACCATCTAAGTATTAAGGTCCTCTCTCAGTCATAGCCAGTGACATGAACCTCACAACATTTCTAGATTGGAGTCAAGGAAGTGTGAACATGAATTACCATAGACCTTTGCTCAGAGGGACCCATCCGAGCTGGAAAACATGGTTTTAAATATTGTATACTGGGCTCAATATAGGGAAAAGTTTACATATCACCTTATTTAAAATGTAAATGCTGAAGAATATTGTCAGAATAACACAAAAATGGAACTGAATTGCAGAAAGGCTTAAGAAATCAAGTAGCACACAATGGCTTTGATATGACTGACAATATGAAACACTGTATTCTCCAATAGTTACAGTACGAGAATCAAATTATGGGAAATATGTCTCTTCTACTCAGTCTGCTTTTACATTAACATTCAAACATGTTACTTTAGACAACCAATACATTGTGTCTACTTAAATGGGATACTTTGTTTTTTTTGAAAGAGAAAACAATTGTGCAAGGCTGCTCATCCCATAAATCATCAGTTGAAACAAAGAAACATGAAACTAGAACATAGAACAGTAATAATTGCATTGTTTAATTATTTTCAGCCTGTTAAATAAAGCTAATGTGCCAGGAAGACATGACAAACATAGGAACCCTTCAACAGACTAAATGGTGATTTGACATGGCCATTAAATTTGGATTTAACTAAAATAAGTCATTTAACTCTCTTTATATCTCTTTCCCACTTCCTCACAGTCCCAAATTGACAAGTCCCACTTTCACATTGTCCTTGCAGTTATCCAAGTGCTGGTCTATACTGACTCACCCGGACGTATCCCATCTCCACAACTGTACGGGCACTACTAGTGCATTCACAGAAATCAAAATCCATTTACAAGAAAACGCCACCAAATCATGAGCAGCATCCCATGACTGCTTTGTTTGCTTATAAGAAAAAACAAAAGCAAGACTTTTCAGTGAAGACAATTTGCAATACAACAAAAATTTTCACCCACGCCTACAGCATTTTTTTACTCAAGTCATACCAGAACCATAAGTGAACAGTCTGCATGAATTCAAGTCCAAAACTGCTAAATTATCCCTACTTACCTTTCCTTCCAAGCATAGTAGCTACTTGTTTTTTGGTCTCAGCCAGTTAACCTCACATAGTTTTAATCACAACCTTTATTTTCCTTATGCTGAAATATCTTATGAAACAATCGTATCAATTTATCTAAAGCATTTTAGAGACTTCTTTTAAAGAATTCGGAACCATTTTAACAAGCTTGGCATTTCTGTCAAAAAAAGAACTGAATCACAACTGAGTGTATTGAATTGTCTAGAAAACAATGTGGAAAAAACCCAAATGTGTGCCTTAGCTCAACTAAAACTCAGCACCACTTGGGTCTACCTATGTCTTAACCCCGCTTTAGGTCATGCTGAGTCACTGCTTTCTGGAAGAGCAGCCAGAGCACCACCTGCAACTTCTCAGTGGGCTGAGACGTGATTAAGTTATCCAAAGCTTTTCTCTAGCAGGAAAGTCTTCCCTTATGCAGAATTACTGCACGAATGCATTGACATAAACCAGTATTTCCAAAGCAAGTTTCATTTAGCCTCCACGCTGAAAGCAAAGCATAGAAAGAATGAAAGGTTCTCACTGCAACAGTAGTCAATGTCTTTTTCTGTTTTGAAGGGTACCTTTGGGGAACCAATAGTTACACTGATTTCCAGCCTAATTCTGCCTCTTCCTTTCCCCCAGGCCTTTCCTTTGCTTTTGTGTTAAGGACTGGCCTTGAGCGCAGCCCTTGGTTAAAGTTTAATACATCCCCGTAGCCCAAATCACAGGGGCCATTGCGCGCTAAGGGAGAAAACATCATAGGTGCCTAGTATGTGGGAACTGTTACTCATCTTCCTTGGTATTTTTCAAAACACCAGGCTATTGAATTATCCTCTTGAAATTGCAGAGGAGAACACAGTAGCGGTCATGCAGCTGGAGATACAGTAATTATAAAATATCATGCAGCTGGAGATACAATAATTATAAAATATCATATATATTTCCTGTATGTTCCCACTTTGACAACAGCATCAATTCCAGAACTGTACAGCCACACGTGTATTCTGTAATCAGCAAAACCCAAGAGTTGTCTGTCACACTATCTGAAAAAAAAACCAACCCAAAACCAAAACCAATGCACACTGAATGATCTTATGTCAGTCCTATGAAGCATTAATAAGCACAAAGCAACCAGCCAAAGACAGAAAAGTGGGAAAACCCCAGTAGCAGCAGTTACATAGATCCTTCCCCTTTGAACAACAAGTGTAATGGTAAGCTCAGTCTGCAAACAAGAAAAGGAAACTGCAGATATCTTTTACAGATTCCATTATCTCTGATAATATTGTCTCTCAAGTACCTGATCGACTTACTAGTGCTAAATTTATCTTATTAGTTAAACTCAGAGCTGTTATTTTCAATGTGCAATTAGTTTCAAAGACTGGTGCTGATACCTGAAGTCTGAAAAAGGACTTTTATGTTCAAAAGCCTGTTTTGAGTCTTACCCAGAGTCTTAAGAGTTCACTCAGTACAAGATACGCCTTTCCACCTCCAATTCCCCCCAAACCTTGCCACTTCTGTGCACCCCTTTGAGCCATTTCCGAGTTCTACTGTCATGGGCTGTATCTGTGCTTGGCTTCCATGAGATTTTATGACAAGTATGAATTGATTATACTTTCTTAAAGCTTGCTCCATGATGGTTTTGCTAGACACCTAGATTTCACATGATCTACAATAATGAAAAAAAGCCAAATCTACTTGGTTTCTCTGTATTTTTCATTATTCTATATGTATTTGTCACATCCTTCTCACTCTCCTTTTCTTATAAGATAAAAAGAGATCTACTACAGCCTAGTTTCACTAAAGCTACTTCATACTTTTTAACATCTTTTATCTAGGTCTACCATATTCTTTAGTCATTCTGATAATCCTACAGATTTAGACAGTATATTTTAAAAGTACTTCTGTGATTTTAACCTTCCATAAAAAGTATAAAATCTCCTGGACTCTATACGAGCTGTCCGAGTCCCTATTTTTCTGATGCTAATGTTCTTGAGCTGCTAAAAAAAAGAACAAAACTTGTTACCCCTCCTGCTTAATGAATATAGGAAGAACAAGGTAAGGGACTAATTTAGGGGGCTAGTACTTGCGAGAGTTTCAAGACAATGTTATCTCAGAGGCTCTTTCTGAACCACAAAAGCTGATAAACTTTCCATCCACTTACCAAAACAATGGCAGTTTCCACTTTCTAGGAAGTTAAACAATAATATGTACATTTTTCGTTTTTTTTAAGTTAGCTTGCATTCCTGGATTTTAATGAAAACAAATGATGATGTATGGATTCATTGAGGCTTGCTGAATTTTGCTTAAATTCCTACCCTTTTCAATAAGCCCGATGCTTTTATCTGCTATTCTTTAATCTTCATAATCCAATCTATTTTGCTGAACTACGTTTTCAACATTCTCTTCCTCTTATTCATTTTATTTATTTTTACATTTCCTCAATCCCAAGTATATTGCAAAGACACCCCCAACCCAATCAGCCAGCTTTTTTACCACCAGCAACAGAAGCAAAGTTAAGTCATAGAGGAAGGCCCCTGCACTGCACAAGTTTCATGCCAAGGCTCTGGTCCAGCTCCCCATGACCACTAACAGAAGAAAGCTACTTTAGAGATCCTTCCTGTCTGTAACCTGTCAGGATCTCCACCCAGCTCAACACTTAGAGCTCTCAAAGGGAGGGATGAAAAGCAGAAAAGCCACTTTAGAAGGTGGAATTTTACTGTATGAAACCACAGCAAGTCCATTTGGATCACCTTCAGAATGCAGTGCAATGGGCTGCAACTTATCTCTTGGCGGTTTTTGTATTTTGTTTGCGGTTTCTTGGTGGGGTTTTTTTTTTGTTTGGTTTAAAAAGATGCTTATAGTGGCTTAAAAGAACCCTTTTACTTAGCGTTTGTAAAGCACAAGGAGCATGCACATGGGCAACCATGGTATTTCAGGTTATGGGTAGATACTTCCAATACGGATCAATCTCCCTAAAAATACTACTGACTGCCTGTACCTGTATGAACTTATTTAATTGTAAATACAATCCAGAGTCATTTGCTCCTCACAGACCAATAGTGGAGAAGAAAGAAAATCAGAAGAAAATACTAGCAGTAACTATATTAGACACAGCAGTCAGGCAGGCTTAATAAAACTGTTAATTAGATACTTTGCAGCTACTTTGATGACAGCAGGGAGAAAAAAAATACAGAAATTAGCAATTTCTAATTAGCATTAGCACTAGTGTTCTGGCATCATTTTATTTAATTTTTCTTTCACTTTGTGTATTTTACATTGCATGCTGAAATGCACTGCATTAATAAAGATTAACGTGCCTTCCACTTTAATACACTTTTCTAGTCACATACCACTGGTTTGTACAACTAGTGACAGATACACATCCAACACATAGCTGATGCAATTCCCAGAGTCTTTTCCAGACAAAATAATTACAGCTAAATATTTAATTGCATTTTGACATGCATTTTTTTTCTTTTTCCTTATAGCCAAGCTTTCTTCTGAAGGTGCTAGTAACAGTGAAAATAAGCTGCTAATTGGCAACTGAGCACAATCGTAGAGCAACAGTGTTAAGTATGAAGCTATACCAAATATTTATGATGAAACTGTGACTCGTGCCTTCCATTTTGCAAAAGTTGTTCACCTCCCATGAAACTGCTTGTTTGCTTCCATGGATTTCCAAAAGAAAGAGTATTCTAATTTTACTAACTGACCTTCCTGTTATGAATTATACACGTTGCATGTTATTTTGCAGGGCAAAAGAGCTGCAGCTCAGTAGGCATTACCCAATGCTAAATTCTTATCAAGTGCAACAGAAATTCAAGAGAATGGCCTACAATTTTGTACCCCAAATGAAGCAGCTTTAGTCCAAGTGCAGCATGTGAATACAGGCAGACTGAAAGAACAGAGGACACTAATAGAAGTAAATGACTGGAAATCCTTACACAGCTGCTTTTTAAATTCTTTGCTGTGAGCAACCAACTCAAAGAAGATCATTAGACAGGAAAGCCAAAAGGATAAAAATTCAGAATTTTAGACATAAGCATATGTCAGTAGGATCACTTAACGTCAGTGAAGTTACCTCATGTAGAGTTTCTAAGTGTTGATCATAATATTCAAAGCTAACAAAGCAAATGAGTCTACAAAAGGTTTCTGGACATCATAAGTGCCAGTGGAATTGGGTTTTTTTTCAATAATCCAAATTAATATAATTGCCTGTGTCAAGGATTTCCAAAGAGCATATGCAATTAAAGCACCACTGTCCTAAAATAAGTAGAAAAGGGTTGTTTTGTCATTATTCAGCAATCTCAGAAGCACCACTAACACGCACTATTTCTGCAACACTTATGACTGCATAAGCATATATAAATCACTTACATTTACATATTACTCACACTCCTGGCTTCTCATAAAATTACTTTGCATAACCTAATAAAGCATCATGGATCACTTCTAGACTGATGTTTCAATATTACTGTATGCTGAAAACATAGAAATGTTACAAATGTGTTCTCAGCTCAGAAATAGCTCTAACAATTTCATGATTTTGCTAAAAAAAAAAAATCTTAACCTAAAATTAGCAATCTGTGTGTGGGCATACCACTTTATTTTTAATTTTCTGAAGACACTAAAAAAATGTATGTGTACTAACCTTATTCTTTATGCGGCTCATTTCTATGAAAAAAAAAAAAAAAAACAACCCAGTAAAATTCACTCCAACTGGTAAAAAACCACATGCATGCCTGCTGCAAATGAGTTTGCAGACTGACCCTTATCAGTCCTTCCTCCATTTGCCTTGTTGCGTACTTTGGAAGACAGCATCCCTCTCCCCCATTAAGGAAGAGAGGGGAAAATCTCAAATGAATGTTCCTTCTTATTGCTAATGCACTGGAGCTGCTGGAGGTGAAAGTAAAAGCGAGTATGTGCCACTTTCTCCTTTCTCTGTGGGAGGACATTTGACATCAAGGACCTGCAGTCTCTCAGACGCAGTGTCTTAAAAAAAAGTTAGTGCAGTGTCAGATTTCAGCAACTGATAAAAAAGTGACCCAAGGCACGTGCTACAGACCCCGCAAAGGAGAGAGGGAGCTGAATGCTCATCACATCCCCTATGTTCTGGGCACAACCCTCCATTCAATTCAGATTTTACCAGTCCCATGGTTGGCCAGCATGGCTGTCTCTAGAGCTGTCCCCAATAGCCAGAATATCTCCTTTTAAAAAACATTTTTGTCTATTATCCCACGCAAGGGTAATCAAACTTCAACCTCACTCTCCAGGCTTCCACCCTCACTAAACCAGAAAAGGACAAGAAAGAAAAGGCTGAGCAAGACCACGAGAACAAAATGTGTACGCAGAGAACTGCAGAAATCCAAAACTATTCAAGGTCTGTGGAGGGATGAGAATGACAAGAGACTGCAGAGATGCCTGAAGACAAAACTTAAGGGGGAGGAGAAGAAATTAAAAAAAAATATATCAGTGAAGGAAGGAAATCAGAAGAGAAAGAGCTTTGGGACATATAGGATGATAAGATAGGAAAACTTCAAAGAAAGGAATTAAAAGAATAACTTAAAGATAATGGATATGTGACATTTCAGAATATATATTGCTAAAACTCATATTGTTCTTGTTCTGTGGTTTAATTGATTAAGGTTCTGTCGTTTTGTAATTAAAAACCCACTTAAACACACACTAATGATATTTTGAGGGAAAAGAATCTCAAGATCTGATATTACCAAAAAATCACTTGGACTCTGGCAATAAGCAAGCTAAATTTGAAATAATCAATTCCATAATGGTTGAACTATCACTCAACAAAAGGAGGGTGAGGCATAACTCTTTATAGAGCATTATTTCTATGAAGGTATGACACTCACAGAGCTTGACTGTGTTTGGGGGATGCATTACTTTTCTATCCTAAGTTTCAACAGCAAACAGGATGGTGTATGCCCTATTCTTTGGATTTAATACCATCACCAAGAGCAATATTACAGCATTTGGAAATCAAGAGCAATAGTGAAGTCCTTAACAGATTTAACGGAGGTTGTCACATTTAAGAAACGGAAGCACTGTTTAGAGTAGCATTTTTTATTACATGCTTCTTGAAAGTGAGGTAAGGGTGGCAAGAGGAAGCTTTTCACATGGAGACATCGCTTGTCATGAAAGGGCTTTCTCAAAACCAGAAGTCTGGAAGCATTTGTAGGAGTTCAGATTTCACTGATTTGATTTGGAAGACTGTTCCGTAGCTGAATCCTTATAACCAAGAACATTTTATCCCCAATTCTTTCAGTATTAACCCTGGGCTTTGCTAATTGCATGGTGCCAGAACGGCACACCTAGGGGACAGTTCACAGTCCGACTCATTCTTTCCGCCACAAATGCCGATATAAAATTTTTTCATCCAAGAGGAAAAGTGCTATAAACACTCATAACTTTTTATTCCTTGGGTCCTTTCCATGTATGAATAATGGATAAATATTTAAATCTACTTTTTTTTTTTTGACAGAATTATAGAAGGCAGACAGTTTACACTCTGATATGTTTAGTTCCTGCTAAGTGCAAAGCAGGTGATATTCTGTTCACCTCAGTAAGATTCTTAGCCATGCTATTTAATACAAACTATAGATAGGTAAAATATCACCTGGAGGTGAAAATGGGGCTATAGCACCTAATTACAGCTTGGAATACTCATGCTCTAAAGATCATGTATGGACTGGTTTTAATTCCAGGTAACTTACAACAACAAGAACTGAACTTTTAAGTGAAGAGCTACAAAAATGCCAAGGATGATTACTTAGACTTACATTTTAATGAGATAAAATGTCTTCAATTGTGTTAGTTAGAAGAAGATGAGAGAGTGTGTGCAGTGATACTGATACCCAGTGAGCAACTTGCAAAGTAGCATATTCATACAAGAATACTTTTTCCTTGTATGCAGAAAATGTGAATGTATCATGCAATACTTCTGCTATTTTTGTGTAGTAAGCTATACTCCACCAAATTTTTAAACTAATTTCTTACTACATTGCACAGATCGAAGGAAAATCTGGTCAGATACACCCATCAAAGCAGATTACATTCTGTTAATCCACTTAACAATTTAAACTGCACTTGGCCCGATTTAAGAAGTGTGAATCACAGTAGATTAAGTGTTATGCCCATTTGCATTAGCTAGAATCAGACCTACAAGCTCTTCCTTTTTCAGTTAAATTCAGTAAGTTTGAAAACATTGAAAAAACAACTACAGTATTACACACAAAACCAGCTTCCTGTATTCAAATCATTAAGTACAGAACTCAGTTGAGAAGATGCATTTTTTTCTCCGCTGGATTCAAAACTTCCCTTAGTTCCTCCTCCCTCAGAAGACAATTCCTAGGCTTCAATAATCCACATTGGACTTAGGCTGTCAACCTGAAAGTAGAAGACTTCATTACCAGTTTCCCAAGAGGTAATGAAGGAGGTTTACATTTTAAATGTATTTTGGATAGAGGAGGAATAAAAAGATGAGCCATCCATGACAGCAAGACGCAAATCAGAATCCGATGCGATAACATATGGATCCTAACCATCCTGCCCCAACTGCTGGCAAGACTGCAGGGGCAGGGAGGGACTCCACAAACATTCCTGTACTAATGAGGAATGATTACAATATTGATTTTTCATAGGGTTACGTACCTGAGTAAACATTAATCAATTTATGTTAGACTTGCAAACTAAGATCAAAATAATTATTTGACAAATAAGGCTTGCTTGCAGCGGACTTACAGCCTACATCACAAGTCATGAAGCACAGTTAGTAGAAAGCTAAATCCTTTACTCTTTCAATTCTGCTTTTTTGTTTATCAAATAACACACAATTGACTGAGGCACAAGGTCAACACTTTTCTTCTTTTGGAAATTAAGCTGGGATATATGACTTGTTGCAGGCTTCTCTTATTACAGAGGTGTTTGGAAGACTGAACTCCTTGTCATCTCTATTTTAAAAGATTCTTTCTATTCTGTTTAAAAATGTTCCACAGGTGGTAAATCAATGCATATTTTAATTAACAAAGTCTTTGTTTAATATACAGATAGCCAACACTACCTCATGCATTAATAAAGGGATGTCATTAATTTAATCACATTAATCTGTCAGATAAGTTTTCATGTATTAGAGCCTCTAAAAAAAACCCTGAAATTACACAAAAGAAAGATTTGAAGGAAAGTATTTCTATTTTTCCAGGTTGAGTACTTGAGAGTTCGTCAATGCTTCCGTTTTGCTCCCCTCAAAACCCCCCCCCCCAAGCAGTCTCCTGCTTGTTTGGGTGGATTTTCATCAAAGCATTGGAATGAAAAGACAGTAACGTAAACCTTGGAGAGACAGCAACACAAACCTCAGGCTTACACTTTCTTCTATGAGTGGATTAAAAATGGACTGTCACTTTCAAAAACAAAACAACAAAATCAGCAACATAGAAATGACCTGATTTATAGTAAGGGATAAAAAAAGGATGTAAAATTAAAACAAAGGCTTCTTTTGTGCCAACACACAGTTCTCCCATTAAAATAAAGAAGAAAAATTTAATACATCCACTAAATACATACTCCTTATATTGACTTTATTTACCCCACCCACTTATAATCAAGAAATGTAACAGAAATAAGTTTATCTACAGAAGCAAGAAAGAAAACTTAGTGGTGTTTTTTTTCCCGTTTCCACACGATTACCTGACAACTGATGCAACTTGCACCAAGAAGTGTTGAACATACTTCTTCTATCTATAAGTACCTCAAACTCTCTACAAACCAAGATAAGTGTAAGCAAGCTTTAAAAACCTCCTGACTTCATGCTCTTCATGCAGTTGTTTCAGTTAGTGATTTATCCTATCATGATGAGGCAAACATGTTTTAAATTCCACATAAGTCAAAACCAGACTTATTTGTACTGTATCTAAGCTAAAGCCTTTTACTTATTAACTTACCTTAGCTAGAAATCCAGTACTTAAATCTGTGACTTTGTACACAGTCAGAATCACTATCAGCATTATGTTAAATTGTTTCATTTCCTCTTAAAAGCAAAGCCTTCTTCCAAAACAGTGAGTCAGTTTTTAAAAGACACAGGATCTCACTGGAAATTAGTATTTTCAGGACTACCAGGCAAAATTAACACAACACCCACCTCAATACAGTAAACAAACAAAAAACACCCATCCAAATTCAATTAAGGAAAATGAGGGTAAAATTTTAAACCAGCGATTAGTCCACCTCTCAGAACGTTGAGTCTGACAATTTGGCTTTATGTACCTATTTTTAATAAAGGTATGCATAAATCAACTCTAGAAAAATCACCCCCCATAATCTGCAATATTCACTATGTCTCACACAATGAGGAAAAAAAAAAAAAATCAAAAGAAAATAAAAAGCTACATCTTTGTTATCAGGAAGAAAAACACATCTAAACTGTTCGGCATAACTAAACATGTGCCACAAACTAAAGCAAGAAATAGGAATTGTCAGAATACTGTGGGGCATTAAGAAGGGTGACAATTTACAACTGCTGAGCAGGAGCCCCACAGTGTGTACAGTGGCTCTCTACATTAACCTGTCATTTCATAATGCAAAATATCAACCTGTCACACTTAACAGCCCAACATAACATAATCCAAGGTCAGAGCAAGTTCCATAATACAAACTTACTCGAGTTAACAGAACGTGTTCATAAAGGTTGAGCTAGGACCAAGTTACATTTTGCTGGAAGTTATTTAATTCTAAGAAAGTCAAAACACCTTTTAGGGAAATGAAACAGAGAAATGGTGTCATTTACAGACTCGGAGACTATTAAGTGAACATTTGAGACAAAAACACCACGTAAACCAATCATGAACTCTTGACATTTATTCTAGTTCTGAAACTTTGCTACACACACTTACAAGACCCTAAGAGAATTTTGGGAAGATCTGGACATCACTCAACATGGCATTATTCAAAATGTAAGAATCTAGTTTGTATATGAAATAACACCAGTGTGTATATAGAGATGGGAAATAAACAAGAGCAGTTGGAGAGGCGAGCGCGCCTGCAGGGTTGTGATCTTACACTGTAGGATGGCTGCTATGACTGGAGCGTTGCAATGGAAGGATACAAGGTCTTTAGGAAGGGCAGGCAGGGGAGGGAGATCAAAAGAGGGTGTCATCTTCTATGTCAATGACCAGCTGGAGTGTGTCAAGCTCTACCTGGGCACAGATGAGGACCTGACCGAAAGCTTCTGGGCTGGGATTAAAGGTAGGGCAGGGACGGGTAACATTAGAGTGGGTGACCTGTAGCAGACCCTTGACCAGAAAGACCAAGCAGATGAGGCCCTTCTATAGACAGACAGGAGCAGCTTCATGTTCCCCTCATCCTCAGGGAGGGCTTCTGCCACCCCAAGATCTTTTGGAAGGACAACACAGTAGGGCATAAGCAATCAAGGAGGTTCCTGGAAGGCACTGATGATAACTTCCTTCTCCAAGTGGCAGAGAAGTGAATGAGGAGAGATACTATACTTGGCAAATACTATACTGGCCAACAAGAAGGGCTGGTGGGGAATGTCAAACTCAAGGGCAGACTTGGCTGCAGTAACCATGAGATGGTGAAGTTCAAGACCGCCAGGGTGGTGAGGAAGGCACACAGCAAGCTCACTGCCCTGGAGATCCGGAGAGCAGACTTTGGCCTCTTCAGGTATCTGCTTGGCAGAGAACCATGGGACAAAGCCCTGGAGGGAAGAGAGGTCCAAGAAATGTGGTTAATATTCAAGGATGACCTCCTTCAAGCTCAGGAGCAACACATCCCAACCAAAAAGGAGTCAGGCAAAAACACCAGGAGGCCTGCATGGATGAAAAAGGAGCTCTTGGACAAACTCAGAAAGAGGAAGCCTACAGAGGGTGACAGGACAGACAGGTAGCCTGGGAGGAATACAGATAAATTGTCCGAGCAGCCAGGGATCAGGTAAAACAAAAGCCCAGATAGTTAAATCTAGCCAAGAGTGTAAAGGGCAACAAGGAAAGCTTCTACAGGTATGTCAGTAATAAAAGGAAGACTAGGGAAACCAAGGGCCCTCTCCAGAAAGAAATGGGAGACCTGGTTACCCAGGATATAGAGAAGGATGAGGTACCCAGCAACATTTTTGTCTCAGTCTTCACTGGCAAGCGGTCTAGCCCCACTGCCCAAGTTGCAAAAGGCAAAGGCAGGGACTGGGAGAATGAAGAACCACCTACTGTAGGAGAAGACCAGGTGTGAGACCATCTAAGGAACCTGAAGGTGCATAAGTCCATGGGACCTGTTGAGATGCATTCGTGAGACATTAGCAAACTGGCAATAAAGTTGCTAAACCACTATTCATCATATCTGAGAAGTCATGGCACTCTGGTGAATTTCTCACTGACTAGTAAGGGGAAACATAACCTCCATTTTTTTAAAAAGGGAAAAAAAGGTAAACCTGCACAACTACAGCCCAGTCAGTTTCACCTCTGTGCCTGGCAAAATCATGGAGCAGATCCTCCTGGAAACTCTGCTAAGGCAGATGGAAAATAAGGAGGTCATTGGTGACAGTCAAGATGGCTTCACTAAGGGCAAATCGTGTCTGACAAATTTGGTGGCCTTCTATGGTGGCACTACAGCATTGATGGATAAGAGAAGAGCAAATGGCATCATCTACCTGGACTTGTGCACTGTTCTGCACAACATCCTTGTCTCTGAATGGAGACACATGGGTTTGAGGGATGGACCACTCAGTGGATAAAGAAATGTCTGGATGGTCACACTCAAAGAGTTGTGGTCAACTGCTAAATGTCCAATTGGAAACCAGTGATGAGTAGTGTTCCTCAGGAGTCAGTACTGGGACAGGTGCTGTTTAACATCTTTGTTGGAGACATGGACAGGGGGATTGAGTGCACTTTCAGCATGTTTGCTAACAACACCAAGCTGTGTGGTGTGATCAACACACTGGCAGGAAGGGATGTCACCCAGAGGGACCTGGACAGGCTTGAGAAGTGGGCCTGTGCAAACCTCATGAAGTTCAACAAGGCCAAGTGAGAGGTTCTGCACCTGGGTCATCGCAATCCCAAGCACAAATACAGGCTGGGCAGAGGATGGATTAAGAGCAGCCCTGAGGAGAAGGACTTGGGGGTGTTGGTGGATGAGAAGCTGAACATGAGTCGGCCATGTGCACTGCCAGCCCAGAAAGCATCCCAAGCTGCATCAAAAGTATGGCCAGCAGGTCAATGGAGGTGATTCTGACCCTCTACTCTGCTCTGGAGAGACCACACCTGGAGTACTGTGTCCAGCTATGGAGTCCTCAACACAGGAACCACATGGACCTGTTGGAATGGGTCCAGCGGAGGGCCACTAAGATGACCGGGGCTGGAGCACCTATGCTATGAGGACAGGCTGAGAGAGTTGGAGTTGTTCAGCCTGGAGAACAGACGGCTTCAGTGAGGTCTTACAGCAGCTTTCCAGTTTTTAAAGGGGGCCTACAAGAAAGAGGGACTCTTTACTGGGGAGCACAGTGATCAAGATATTACGAAAGAATTCTTTATGGTGAGGGTAGTAAGACACTGGAACAAGTTGCCCAGAGATGTTGTGGATGCCTCATCCCCCGAAGTGTTCCAGGCCAGGTTGGATGGGGCCTTGAGCAACCTAGTCTAGTGTGTAGTATCTGGGCTTATGGCAGGGGGGTTGGAACAAGATGGTCTTTAAGGTCACTTCCAGCCAAAATCGTTCTCTGATTATTTTTTTTATATATATAGGCATACAAATATGAAACAACAATACTCAATAAACTTTCTTAGGTGTTGCTTTCTCATAAATGTCAGTGCCTTCTTGTTTTTCTCCAGGTAAACAGCATGCAATTGCAGCTTTTTCTTACCCAAAAACGTGCAGCAGCACCTTTACGGCTGCGTTTGTACGCAGAACAGGCCAGGCCACAGGCGCTGAAGCCGTGCAGTGCAGCACCCGTGCTAAATGCTCCTTTCTAACAAAATGGCACTGTCTTATTCATTGTCAATTTTAGGGTAGCCCATGGCTTTCCCTGGCCTGTGGGCTGCTGAGACGGGCCAAAAGCAAGCAAAGGGGCTCACCCACAGCCCTGGGACAGCATTCAAGTTGAGGCTCTAAGGCACTCGGGCAGTGGGGACAGCCACAGCCTTGCTGACCCCAAGGAAAGCTCTGCAAGTCTCAGAGAGCCCACCACACTAATATTTGCAATTTTCCTATGCAATACAAGTATTTTGAAAATTATTTCCTTGACAACAATACTTATGTCTAAATACAGTGTAGACATTTTTATTAAAGCAATGAAACAAGGAGCATAAATTATGGGTTTTATGTAGCTATAGCTACACTTTAAAGAGATGATAAATTTAGAATCTCTATTCTTTGTTATTTCCAGTTGGGAGAAATAACTCTTTTAGCAACTATCAGCTCAAAACAGATTCAAACTGGTAATCTAGCAGAAGAATAGCAAGATCAACTGAGCAGATCAGCTGTTTTTAAAACTCCCCTTAAATAAAGAAAACATACATCTTAACAAGCACACCTTTTGAAGCTGGAACTTTGGCCTAGCACTATAAAGCTCACATACTCTTGAGAGAGTGAAGTTAAGGAATCACATAAAGATGGGCATAGGCCTTTTTGTGACAATAAGTACCTAAAGGGAATTGCCAGTTTTGTAGGTTTTTGTTGCTACTTTGCCAATACTCGGCATCCATAACATCCAATTTAGCGAAGCCCTGGATATGGGGCACCTAGTGAATGATCACTTCTGAGCATTTTTTTCAGCAGGATCTTTACAGACCTCGCTGCTCCCCACCAGGCTGTGGCTTCAGCTGTCACATTCATTCCTGGCAAACTCTTCTTTCTTACTGAGGTTACTCTATCCGACAAGATCAGTCAATGTTTTTTGGTGTGGTTTTTTTTTTTTTTTTTTTTTTTAAAGATGTTGCTCGTCATTCCTGGAAGAAAATGAGTTTTACTGCTGCATGCTTTGGGCTCATCTAATTACAATACTGGCCTTCAGGGAATTTTTAAACTAATGACATGGATTTGTCAAGCATAGAAACTTTTAATCTGATTTTTCAAGTGGATCCTAGCCAATGGATCCTTGCCACCATAGCACTTAACAAAACACATTTCACTGTCCCCCATGCAATATTTAGGTGGGCTTATTATCAAAGTGTTAATTTTTGTTACCTAATATCTTTCTCTGGTGGTCAATACAAGGCACATCAGCATATTGGCAACGTTATTAAAGTTTTTATGACTAAAAGTCCACAAGTCAGATTATATGTGCTTATATATAGCTTCACAAATAAGCAGAGGCACACACTTAAAGGAATCTGAATCAAAACACTATCTGAACAACTCCCCAATCAGTTTGTCTGCTGATCTCATCATTTGTTGTACGCCAGCATCAAGAAACACCAGCCTGACAGTACAGTTTTTTAATTGTTTTTTTTTATTTTAACATCCTGTTCTTTATTTTCAAGATTTTTTTTAATTTCCAGTGCTAATACAAAGACCAAAACCCCAGACTATTAATTATGTCACAATGATTCCTTACTCCCCCAAAATGCAAACAGCTCAGATAACTCATCAATCATATACATTGGGGTCTTTCCTTAATTCTGAAGAACAAAAAGTGGGCTATTTCAACCATTAAGTTTGGCTTGACTGTACTAATCAGGTCTTTTAGACAAACAATGCTGGACCCACATTTCAACTTCAAATTCATTTCAATTATTACTGCTTCTCCAGAACACACAGGAGCAGCAATTGTGCCACGTAGAAAGGTCGATGACGGCACTTCAAATAAAAGATGGTCTTTCAAAATTCTCCTTTCATCTTTCACAACTATCTTTGAAACATAATTATCTTTTATCTTTTTTCAAAACTGCATACTTCAGGGCAAATTTACTGAACAAATTAAAAAATACGGGTACTATTGTCCATTAAGGCATACCAGTCACCCCCACACATAAAAAATAAATACAGTTGTGACAGAAAACTGTGTAAAAGTAACATAACACAAAATACTGGCACAATTAAGATAGCAGTTAGAACTGTCTACATCCATCCCAGATTTAGCTACATTCACTTTTAATCTTCTCCCCAATACCACAGGGTATCATGAGAAGAATTAAGAGCTCTCCATAAATAAAAGGGAAAGATATAAAGTCTACTACCAGGCATTTGCCTCGAAATCAAAAATCGTATGTCCTGTCAGCAGAACTTGGAAACCTAACACCAACTTTATCAAAACAAGTCATGGGATTCCTAGGCATTGGAAGGGATGACCCAGAACCCGTACACTTCTAACACGAGTGACTACATCTCAAACTAACAGTCCAGGGCTTGCACGTCCACTGAGAACTCACAATCTGACTGTGGTCTTCACATGACTCCTCAGAAATTTTATCAAGATGCTTAGAAGACAGCATGCAACAGACAGTAGCAACTACTGTGCTACTTTGACCAAATATGCTATCAATTTTAAGAAAAGACACAGGTTTCAAGCACTGACATCTACATTTATGCAAAAAGTATTTCTAAAAAAAAAAGTGTTACTTGAACTTTTCCACAAGCACTACGATATTTTAGGATCATGTCCTACTTGGTATCTCATGCCATAAAGAGATGCCCTTGTAACACATGTCCATGCCATACAAAGTTTTATCGTGATTTTTGATCTTATTGCCAGAGAGATTGGCATTTTCAACCTTTTTGCCCCTATCACTGATATTCCAGGTGATCACAAGCAAGCTGCTGTAGAGGAACATCACAGAGGCCCTGTATCGCTGTCTATATAAACCATGCACAGTTTACTTCAATCTCAATGGAAATGACATGGAACTTCGCTTAGACAGTAAATTCAAATATCAAAACAATGTGTAAAAATGACAGTTAACCCCATTCTCATCTTGCAAAGGGCCCTTGTATGATTAGATAAATACCTCATATAATGCCATTAGCTTCAACATGCCAAAACACCGGCTCAGAAGGTTGCAAGAGTACATCCCCCCCTCCTGTTAGGCTGGAGGACTTCTAAATAAACTGTTCGGTTCCGTTCTATTTGTTGGGCAATGAAATTAATACTCTTCCTACTGGTTTGTGAGTAGCTTCACTCCAGCCTTTGTAATGTAACCGAAAGGGACTGTGTGAAGACAAAGGCTATGACCATACCATGCACGATGACAACAGGATCAAACAAAATTCAGCTCAGCTACTCGGAGCATCCTATACCATGAAAGGCAGCATTGGTGGCTACGCTCTCAGACAAGGGGTTTTGAACACACTATTTAAGGGGATATGTACATCTCATTTTCCATGCTTAAGTAACATTACCAAAACCAAATGGCGTTTTGTCACCGTCTCCCTTGTATCAGCACACATTAGCCAACGGAGTAAACACGACAGCCTAAGCATCCTGTTTCTGTCTGATGAAACCAGAGTTTTTGGGAAAAAAAAAAAACCAAACAAAAAAAAGACACAAAATGAAGAGTTGGATTTAAAAATGAAAAAATGGAAAAGGAGCTACATTTAATTATTCAAGAATGTAATCTGCAG
The DNA here is from genome assembly GCA_004320125.1 of Scolopax mira. Lineage (NCBI taxonomy): Eukaryota > Metazoa > Chordata > Aves > Charadriiformes > Scolopacidae > Scolopax > Scolopax mira. The sequence continues at coordinate 182,416 of BJBW01002216.1, read as the reverse complement.
ATTGCATATGCTGAAAGCCCCCTTCTTTTGCAGCGTACCAGAGCTTTAGCTGCACTTTAAAGAATGCTGGCACATAGAGGAAAAAAAAAGTTAATTGTTTTCAGTTAGGCATTACCATTTAATCTTATAAAGGGGGCAACACAAAATAAATTCCACGTCTTCTCAGGAAATCTGACAAAACAGTATATTGTTCCTGGCTGGCAGCCACTGCCCTATTACACAGCTTCTTAAAGGCATAACATTGTGAATTCTACCAGGTTTGAAAAAGCATTGGAAGTGTAAAACAAACAGAAATGCCCATTAGCTTAACCACTTTTAAAATAAATCGCAAGATGCTAAATAGGTGTTTAAGGATCCTTGCACAGACTGGCAAATGCTCCAAGCCAAGCCAGTTCCATAGTGCCAACAAGACTGAAAGGTATGCCACGAGTTTGCACTGGCATCACCAGAAAGCTGTTTATAAAGACAGATGAACAGAAGGAAGGCTTTTCAACTACAATTCTATGAAATTAAACTACTACTAAAAACTAACTAACCTTAAAAATGGTCTCCAGTCAACCATCGGAGCCTGTTTTAAGGCAATATGTTTAAATTCCAGCATAAGATAAGGAGAGAAAGATAGAAACACGCACGCAGACTGGCGTCTAACATCCACTGCAGGACCTCCAGATGACATGAAAGCATCCACGGTTCTTGAAATTTAGAGCCCGAACAGCAGAGGTGATTGAAAGGCAGCATTAGTTTTGTCCCTTTCATATGCTAATAACGAGATCATACTCTATGACCCAATGTTGCAATCACACGCTACCTCCTTATAAGGAAAATTTTTCCAAAGGAGTCTAAAAAGTGTGCAAACTGCTCACCTGCGTACAGGAAGAAGTTTTCTTAATCCATCCATGACATAGATTTCTTCCTGTTCCTTAGTGCTGTGACTAATTACTACTGAAATATTTATAATGGTGTCACTTTTTTTTTTTTTTTTCTAAAAGAGTAGAAACATACTATAATTTTGAGAGAAGTAGAGAGAAAAAAGACCTACAGAAGAAGTTTATGAGCATACAGAAAGCAGCACTGGACATTTATGAAGTGAAACAAGGCAAGGTCCCTGGTAGGATTTCAGGTACAGGAGGGATTCAGGGCTGAACCTCTTGCAAACATTCCGATGCAATGTAGTGTAGTGCAAAGACTCCCTCACACAGCATCCCAGAAAAGGTGAAAAAAAAAAAAAAAGATGTTATAAATACTCTTTTCATGCTCATGGCATACATCCAGCGATAAAATAAGAGATAATAACTTACATAACTATTACTGTCTACATACACCACACTCCCTGTATTTTGACATCATAGAGCCCAAAAGAGAATTTCTAATTTATTTTTTTTTTAAATACCCTCATGGCTTGCAGTGACACGTACAGGAAAGGTTAAGAGAAAAAAAAAACATGTGCACTAAGGAAAAAAAGAGATTCCCACATCAACAAGCAACCCAGGGAAGGGTGAGAACAGGCACATAAGCCTGTCCCCCCCCCGCGTCGTTGTGCCGTATTTCCGTGCACACGAGATTAGAAACACACGTTAAGCCCCGCTGTTTTGCAAACACGATGCTTGAAAGCTGCAGTGATCCTTCTCCCCCCACCGCGGACGCGGGGACACACCAGCCGGAGCGCAGCCTTATACAGAAATACACGCACTCGATGGCGAGGGGGAAACGGAGCGGAGGAAATCACCGCACCGCGCTCGGGCAGGAAACCGCTTCTAATTAAATGGCCCAAAAGCCATTAAAACGAAGCGGAAGGGAACCCCGCGGGGCCTCCCCGCCCGAGCCCCCGGCATGACGGAGCAGGCGAGGGAGCGGAGCCCGGCGCGGGGGCTGCGGGTGCCCCGGGGGGTGCGGTGAGCGGGGCCGGAGGGGGACCCGCACCTGCCGCGGCACCGGCGCCGCTCGCTACGCTGCCAGCCCCGGCCCGGTCCCCCCACGCCGACGCCCCCTGGTCTCAAGCCACGTCCCTCGCTCCCGCCGGCACCGGGCGGCCCCGCGGCCGCGGCGGCGCCCACTCACCTCGCAGAGGCGCGCACTGCGGCTCCGCGCACCCGCGGCGGGCTCCGGGAGAGGGCGGCTCCCGCGCCGTGCCGTGCCGTGCCGCTGCGGAGCCAGGCGGCGGCTGGAGTCACCCCGTCCTTGCGGCAGGCAGCTCCCGCCGGTGGCGGCGGCCCCTCCGCGCCCACGGCGGGGCGAGCGCCTCCCCGCGCAGGGGCGCCCGCGCCGCCCCCCCGCCCTCGCGCCGCCTCAGCGGCGGGGCTGGGCCCCCCGCCCCTCGGCCGGCCTCCGCCTCCGCGCCGGCATCTACCCCTCCGTCGCCCGCAAGCACGGCAGGACCCGGGGCGGGGGGGGGTGGGTGGGTGAGGGCGGCCGAGGCCGCAGCCCCGCGGGCCTGGGCGGCGCCGGGGGCGGGGAGCTCTAACAAAGCCGCCCGCCACCCGCCCCCTCCCCGGCGAAGGGAAGGCGGGGGGATGCGGCCGCCCCGCCGGCGGGAGGGGGCTGCGGGGATGCCGCCAGGCCGCGGCTCGGCGGCCGCCCGGGCCCCGCGGGGGGATCCCCGGGCCCCACCGAGATGTGCCCGGCGAGCCTCGGCCCGCGCCCCCGAAACGAAGCCTTCCCCGTGCGGATCCGAGGGGAGAGGGTCCTGCCGCTGCTGCATTGAACCGCTGGTGATGAGAAAGCGCCACGGAAACGGTGCTTTGACATCCCCATTTCTTTTGTTTTTCTTTTTTAAATTCACACAGGGTTATTAGGACTGACAGCTACCACTGCCGGCAACGTGAATGTGACCCAGCCTTTATCATTTTTTCAATTATCTGGTCTATTAAAACAGGTGATATCAGCTCTATGTTTCCTACTTTTTTTTTTTTTCAGCAATTTAACTTGTGCTTTGTCCATCACAATGAATTGAGGAATGTTTTCACTGGAAAATACGGTTACAGAAATGTAAATGAAATGAAAACTTAAAACACAGCAGTGACCAGAGGGCCAGTGATGTGAAATACTGAAGACTCACAGTCCAACAAAACCACGGTAATGCCAAAGGCAGAAAATACGGACACATTTGACTTACTCTTATGTGAGCCAGGACCTGGTTATTATTATGAGACAACACCTCATGCTTTGTTTCCTTTTCTGAGCCACATGAAGTCAAAATCTTCCCACAAACAAATCCTAACTACTTTGTTTTCTACATCTGTTTTCCATCTTACATATAGCTACCAATATATGGGCAACGAAATGGGTTTCTGTAGACATTGTTTCTTCAGAAAAAAAAACAGCTGGCAACTACATTAAATTAATGTTTATCAACATACAAAAGTAAATTTTGTCTAGCTTATCGCGTATTCCCAAAGCCCTTGACATTCTGTTTACACTGAAGATGATGGCACTTTTGTCTTGGGCTTCAGCAGAAGGAGGGAATTTGCTGTTCAGCCCTTCTGCACACCACCAGACAAACTGCTCCAGAGAGGAGTGTATGCGGCTCTACTCCAAAGTAGGTCAAGCTATGAAAGTCATTAACACTCTTCCATCTATCTGAAGCTTTCAAACTTCCTTCTTTTCTGTGTATTGGCACTTAACGGTGTCGTTTAAACCTGCTTAGTGTGCAAATGATCATGGTGCAACTGATTAGTCCCAGACAAATTTTCCCTGATTCCTTACACTTAAGAGAGTACTAACTCTGATGGCTCACTGCAATAAATCTGTTTGGATTTACATTAAAGGCTCAGATTTGGATGATCATATATAGGTTAGTGGCGATTTGGGCATTCTTAGATACATCTCTCTCTTCGGCTGTACCTTGACTTGGCATTGATAATATAATGCCTATTTTACTTTCTGAAACAAGATGAAAAGAGAAAAAAGGATGCGTAATGCCAAGGGTTTCAAAACATTTAAAATTATTTGTGCTTTGTTTTTGGTTATCGTGACACTTTCATGATGATGAGAAACCGAGAAGATGAAAACCGTTAGCTAATGAATTATTCTCAGTGGATTTGCAAGCTGTAAAAGCCCTTTGACGGTGTGACACAAGCGCAGGCTGTCTTTAAATTAAGACTTCTCATCTGTCAAACTAAAAAACTACATAAATCATACACTGGCGTTTCATGTTTCTCTCCCTTAAAATGGATTTTGAGAATGTTCTTGCGGCCATGCTAGAAAAATACTATTTTCACTGAGGAAACTGTTAATTCATATCAACTTTAAATCCCCTTGGCTTCCCCCCAGCCATAAATGGCAGCAATCACAATAAGAGTAAAATATAAAGCACTTGTAGAAGTTCAGCACTACTGCTTTCCAACAGCTTTCTCCATGCATAGTTCTTCATCAACAGTTCCTGTATCTTTGATAGGATTTAGGATTCTTTTCTACATTCTGCAGATGTAACTCTGGCTGTAACTGAATGGAGTTGGGTGCACACTAGAAAATAAACACATTTCATAGAGGAATTGCTTCGTCTGTCTTCAGGGATGCTTACACACTACAGACACTATCCTAATAAGGAACAGGCTAACTTTTCAGAGCCAGGCACTGAGGCAATAGGTAATTAACCTTCAACAGACTCAAAAACTGAGAAAAATAGCCGGCTTTTCTGGAGCAAACTGCTGTCTTGTCTCCTCTTCCCAACTCTATGGCTTCCCTGCTGCCCCTGGACACATCTCGTCTCTCCTTTGCCAAAAAAGTTAATACAAAAGAAACCAACTTGACAGAAATTCATACAAAATCATCTTTGACCAAGTGTGTATTCCTACCTTCTTCCCTAGGGCTCTATTAACATTCTGTAACAGAGATGTGCGGTTCAAAATGCTTGGCAGTATCTGTCTGAACTAAGAAATATCTTTTTAAAGTTAAGTTACAAGGTATCTGAGGCAAAACTATTATTGTGTGAAAGTTGGAAAAATTATATCACTGTCACCTGGACATTAGGATCTAAAAATAGCTGTAGTACAAGAATACTAAAACTTCAAAAGAATGTTTGTGTTATGTTATTGGGAAAAGTTTCACTGGAGAAAAAACAACATCCAGTCATCCCCAGAAATTATTTAGTAAGAAAACCTGCAATGAACTGTAAAAATCTTACACCATAAAAATAAATTAGACATCCAAAATTTCTAATCAATGCCCTTTAAATTCTGTACATGCTGAGAACCTATGACATTGACATAAGGGTGCCTCCTCTATAAAAAGGATTTTCAGCTGCTCTAACTTTGGACATTGGTAACTTAACAAAAGAGGATATATACTTAATATAATTCATTAGACATTAATATTAAAAAGCAATATACATATTGCCTGGCAGTATACTTAATTCCCACACAAATACTTAAGGGATGAATACAGAAAAAGCGAAATATACGTTTTCAGCAAACAGTAAATAAAGAAAATAAAGCAATCTTCTTGTATTTCCCCTCTCCCTTCTCTCCCTTTTGGTCATCACTTACAGCAAAGACAGAAGGACTTGATGAATCATTACTGAAGGTCATCATCTAGCACTGTGTGATCAGCAGTAGAGTATATGAAGAGCAATGCCCTTCGAGAGGGAAACTTTCCTTTACAACAGCTAGAAGCATTAAAAGACGAGAAATGCTGTTCTATATTATGTGAAGATTTCATATATTTGCAGCAATTCAATCCTCTGCAAGACAATGGGCCAAGCTGAATACCTCAAATAAGAATTTCTTTGCCGTGACCATTATAAAGCCAAATACAAAAAGGCTAAAAGGATCAATTGGAAGAACATTCACATGGGATGGAAACGTAATGTTTCACAAGACTTCTGGAAACATTACTGCGTAGCAGGTGAAAGTATTAATTGAAAGAATCATCATAGGTGCCAAAATCTGCAGGACACATTCTCTGGCCTGTCCTGCCTCTTTTGTGTTGCACAAAAGACTTAATGAGAGTGAAAACCTGCAGCTCCCCAGCTGGGGATTTTTGTGACATAAAAGAGTCCCTTAGGGAGTTGTTCCCCCCATGGGAGGCCACATTGCCCTTGCAATCTGAGCAGAGAGAGGGGAGGGCATGGTGCGGGAAAGCATGCCTGGGGGTTTGCTGCCCCAGCTGCCTGCAGCTGGTCCGTGGGCCCTCGGGAGCTGTCACCATCTGGTACTATCTGGTGCCAGGGCAGTCATTTATCCAGCCAGAGAGTCAAGGGGTTTCACAGCAGCCCTTCTGGTGTACAGAGACCCACTGCACGGGGCCATCTGCGCTAATCTGGTTAGAGCTCAAATCTGCAGACCCTAATCTGGCAAAACTCCCATGGATATCTCTGAGCGCTTACCTGAGTTGGCCTTCTGGTCTCAGATCTAAAGGAACATTAATACATAAAGCAAATAAAAATATGGCCAAGTTTTGATTTAGAAGAATTCAAACCATTGGTGCGATACAGTTGATACAGTTTGGGATGGTATCAAGACCTTCATAAGGACTTGAAGCTAAAAAGGGAATCACACATCTGTAAGAGAACCCTGGAGATTTTCAAGATCTGTACTGACAGTAGTCGAACAGTTTTTGGTTTTCCTCAGTGAAGGGAGAGCAGAAAAGGCTCAGACAGGTGGCACAGAATTGCCACATCACTATTATCACTAGGATTCAAATCCCAGAGCATTTATCTGGTGCCCCTCTTCATGTTAGTTTACGCCTCTCTAGACAATAACAATGGTTATTTGAATTACACATTTGGTCAATAATTTGACTAAGATCCTCAAATGGTCTCTTTAGGAGTCTCACCACTTCCCACAACAGCAACAAGTACCATGTAGATGCATTTAGTAAGCAAATGCAGGAGATACTAAGTGAGCAAGCTATACTACCAATGAATTTTCTTTAAATGACTTGAAGAAAGCAGTAATTTCTTTGGCAACCAGGCAGCAGGTTACCCTAGTGACATTAATTCCTTCTGCATCCTACATAGGATTGAATGTGGAATTAGAAGAGCTGGAAAATGCCCTTGCAGCTGTGGCAGAAATAATATATTTCTCACTCTAAGTGGAAGCTTCTCTACGGGAGACATTTGTGCTTCACTGCTCTTTATCAAACGGGGTAACACAAATATACATTTCACTAACAGGCTTGATCAGCAATGGAAACTCAACTTACAGAGAACTGTCAAAAACTTGAGTCCCATTTACCCTGCACACAATAAATAAACATTAATGCTAGAAAAATAAGCCACTCTGAAAAGCTGAAGAGTCAACAAAGCAGCTTTTTGCCTGTGCCTAATCCAGCTAAACCTTCTTAAAGTCCCATTCAAAACAGATACTTGACATGATTTCTATCTACAATAGCTTTCTTACCCACTATATCCTCTTCCATTTATGAAAGGACTATATGTTTATATTTAAGAATCCACAGAGTTGTCTAAAGCACAGATACTGAGACTGTCATTTTGCCTAAGAATTCAATTCAGAATGGTGAAAATTACTAGGGCTTTACCTTCCACAACATTTTTGCCAGTTTCATAGGAAGAGGGTTTTCTTTTAGTGACTGCATAATACACAAATGAAGGTGACCTTAAAGCCAGTGTTCAGTCAGTTTTCTGTGTAGAAGTGTTGCCATAATCATATCCAGTACCATTACAAAGATAACTGCAAAATCCTAACGGCCATGAATATAATGTTGAGACTCAAAGCAAAAGGAAGAGCTTGCATTTTGGTATTTTAACCTTGCTCTTGCTCTAAGGTGTTCTACAACTTCAATGTTAATTTTCACCTGGCATTTTTTCCTTGGCATCACATGCCAAGAATGACTTGGGGTACTGGTAGATGAAAGAACAGTCCTGCAATGACAGAGCACAGTCTACACATGCAAAAATTTATCTCACCCTAAGGAACCTAGTTCAGGGGCAAAGACACCATGACGTGACAACAGATACCATAGACTTTTAATCATGTGAGTTTGGCCACGTAAATGATCTGGTTATTACATGACCAGATTACTGCAAGGTGAGTATTCTGCAAGATGAATATTTGTACTTGGATTTTACCACTGAATAGGAAAACGATTCTAACTTCTGAAAAGTCTGTTCTAATCAGATTTGAATAGCACACTTAATTCTAAGCTAATGCATTTTATTAAGCATGAGTGGAATTAATTTCCTAGTGAAAGGGAATACAGCACCAAAAAAAAAAAAAAGAGGTAATAAATGTTACTCAGTTTAGCCTTGATGGCTAATGCAATTCATTTACAATGTTATTATCAAAGGTATCTAAATAACTTCAGTAAAGGACTATAATATATTACTGCAGAAAATATCATCTCCACATAATATTCCTATGAATAATGAATACTATTTAGGCACCAAGCTGCCACTTTCACATGAAGCTATAGCATTACTTCCATGACGGCAGTTATGGCATTCTGTGAAAAAAAAAAATTCCAGGTGACATAACTATTTAAAAACCATTAGGATTACAACTTGGTATATTTTGGAGACTATCATTAGTGCATATTTTTTAAACCTCTTAATTTGTCTCAAGTTACACAATTTGGAGAAGCTTGCTGAAGCTAAGACTTATTTCAGGTATTAGGTCTATTTTTTTCTGAAAAGTGCTAGGTTGACACGTGAACAGAAAGTGGCAGGAAAATAAATACTGTTTCTCCCACAGCAAGCACACTAATGTAAAGCTTAAAAATGAAGCAGCAGCAGCAGCACATTTTTGCTTAGGCCTTTGAACTGCACCATATGGTTGACACTCAATTAAGCAAAGATTTATCAGTCCTTGATTGGAATGTGTCCAGGACTATTTTCTCAAATCTTTGTAGCAGAGTACTCAAACTGAACATACAATTTTCTGGACTAACACAAGATAACATACACTTTCAAATCTTTCAATGAAATGAAAAAAAAAATGTAATGAGTATTTTCTTGGGTATGCATTTTTAGATTTTAGAATGAAAATGTACCAGTACTATAAAAGCTACAAAGAGGAAGTTTCACGTTCCAGCTTTAGCCAACTTAACATCTCACCACCATCAGAAAGGTGAGGTCCAAATTCCAGGCAGTTCTCCACAAGCAGTCTCATCGCTTTACATCTATTTTAACAACCACCAAATTGCATGACAAAAAATTTTCTATTCACTACAATGACAGAATACCAGCCCAGTAAAAGTGTGGATTTTATTGCTGAGTTAGCAAATGGAATGAGTTCACCATGCTGCCCGACTGGCACAAGATCTGATATCACAGGTGATCGCATGATCAGGAAGAGACAGCAGAGGAGAAGGGAAATAGCTTCTGTCTGAAAGCACAGTGTGGTTGTTTTGACTTTTAATGTAAGCATCAGCTGTTTTCTACTCCCTGGACAAGTTGCTTCTGCTTTTAGCTGTATGCTTTCTAAGTTCATTTACATCACACCTGAGTGCAGCACTAAATTCACAAACAACAGGCAAGTCCATCATTGCAAGTCTAAAAGTGCTAAGAGTGGAATAAGAAATGAGAACTTCAGAATTAATCCAGCAAGAATTTTATCCAAGTGAGTATTGGAGAGGGGATCAAGATCTGGATGTTATGACTGCATAGGAAAAGATGTAACTTTTTCATTTAAGATTGTACATTTAATTTATTTCATAGTGGACTCAGATACAGTATTAGACTGAAGTAGGTCATGAATTTTTTCTTATCAGATTATTTGAGGCAATAGAAAAGTAACAAGAAGGTGGCTTACAGTGAAAAATCCTAAACCAAATTTGGCAATAATGAAGTCAAACATAAAGCTTTTACGTTAAATTGTAAAAGCTTAATTTTAAATTCCATACATGGTTAAATTCTGGCTTTTATAGACAGATGGTAGGATAAGGGTTTTTTGCTTGTTTATTATAAATATACTGGAGTATATCTATTCAGTTCACTGAAAAAACACAAAAACATAATTTGCAATATTTTAATCCACAAGGCTTAATTCCTTTGCAATTGCCATTTCAATGGAGCAACAGATTTCACTGTCACTGTTGCTACAAACGGATTAAACTTTCCCTTTTGATTTTGTATACTGAGGAAAAAATGTAATTGATGGGTTCAGTCAGCTTTGTTTGAAGGCTTTTGTTTATTTGTTTTTCCTTTTCAAGAGCATCACCTCATCAGTGCAATTCATATTTTCATAAACGTTGGGATATAGCTCCTTCTACTACACTAAAACCATAAAACATTTCTGTAGTCCTGTTTTTCCATGTCACCAGTTTTCTGAAATCTCCTGGAATAGTAAGTAACTCATAACATAACAAATGTGATGTGGGAATGAAGAATACTACTTAAACCCAACTTAAATTATAATTTACTAGCAGAACTATACAAAAAGTGTATTTAGAGCATTTACGTGTTCCCATAGTTTACAGAATACTGGTGCACTGCAAATGATGGCTATTCTACTTCCATGACCTTTCCCAATGTGCTCCATTAAACTTTGGTCAGGGAAGATGCTATTCTTGATTTGACAGATTAATGCAAACTTTATTATCGTAACAGAAGGGCTCAACACACACCTGACTTCTGCTCTGTCATTAAGTGTTTTTACCATTAGTATTTTACAGATACAGTATAGTTCAATAAATAAGCTTCACTTTAGCAAAATATAGCTCTTCTACTTTAATAAGAGACTGTAGGAGACGGCTAGACACATTCTTAGCTAGATGTATATCAAGGAACAAATGGAGATATTAAGGGATTTAGCTGGAATTATTCACAAAACACCACCTTACCTGGAACCCAAGAATTCCAATATCTGTTTCTCAACTAGCATATGTTGATGTCTGACATTATATGAACACCTGGCCACCAAGCTCTAGTTTTCCATTCTATGGCACAAAGCTACATTCCTTCTACAATCCGTTTGCATCACGGATGAACAGAGCTTTCAAAATTTATTTAAAATTTACTGCAAAAGATGGGAAGGAACAGAGAGAGGTGATCTAGTACCTGCTTACAATCCTTTTTTTAAATCCAATGACCAGATAGTACTTCAGGAAAAAAACATCTATGGAAAATATTGTATTCTTTTTTTGTCAGAAAGACGTGATAAATATTTAGCATTGAGGCAAAAGAAATTGTACTAAATTAAAATGTTACTGTAAGTACCATCTTCATTTAAACTATTCATTAGAAATATTATAATAATATAACCTAGTTCCTGACTTTGCCTGTCAAAAATGAATGACACATAGCTGCTAATTCACACAAAAACGTATTTGTATGAGGTTTTATTTTGCCTTTTGAAACTGCAGTTCTTGACACATGATGAGGCCATCATCTCTTGTTTAGGAATCCAGGGTCTGTGGACCATGGATTTGCTCAAATAGTAAATGAGTAAGGCAGAATGAATTACAACTGAACCATTTACGAGGTATTTTGCACAGGACATAGAAGAAGCAGATGATCAGAACACTGTCTTTGGCCAAAAATTCTGTAAAAAATTGTGATTACCCTGAAAATGCACAGTGAAATAACAGCATAGTTATCTCACTGGTATACATAGTTATGAATTCTGATTATAAAATATAACGGATAAAAAATCTGTCCTAGTAAACTCAGCTGGCAAGTGCTACAGACGTCGGTAAAAAGCAACACTTCATTCAGCCTCTATTTTCTACAATTCAGTAATTGCAACCATACAGGTAACAATCTGTGCTCATTGCATCCTGCAGCCTATCGGTTACTGAAAGATATTCCAACACTGGGATGTTTTCTTAAATGGTCTGACACTACCCTGTTGAATGCAATTGTCCATTCTTTCCATAACCCCATGAATTCTTTTAAGTGGCAGAAAAAGTCACTTACAAAGTCTCTAGTGCTAGAGTACTTATCTGTGTTTTCAAAAAAAAAAAAAAAAAGAGAAAACCACCAAGTTCTGTATGGCGTAAGCAGGCTGTCAAAGGTCAACGTGAGCAGAAGACTTTTAATAGTCTATTTAAATAACTAGTATTTATTCATCAATACTTTTTTTGAGCAGCAACAGGGACATTCTCTGCAGTTTGACCTAGAGAGTTAAGAACATAAAACCTGTCAGCATTTAAGGAAACGAGGTCTGAAGGTAGAAACAGTATTTTATAAAGCAGTATTTAGGGCAATTGCATTTTAACATAATTAAATCCCGCACCATTGGAAGTACAGAAAACCCTGCATTGTTTGTAACTGCAATTAAGCCTTTTAATCAGATCATCACCTTTCCATAAGTACATCAACAAAAATGACAGCCTGTGGAGAAAAATAAAACTAGTAATATTAGAGTATTGCTCAGATAGATTAATTAACATCAGGGTGTTCAAAACAATTAGCAATGATACATTTTTTGCTGAATGTATTAAGTTCTGAATATAAATCAAACTCTGCTACTCAAGATAACTAAACATGTTAGCTGCATTAATATCTGTTACTGATGCAAGTTGTTTTAGGGGATAACAGACCAGATTCTCTGGTGTGGAACTGGTATTTTGCACCACACTCCAGTGTACTCCACTTAGACCCATAAGGATCCCAGGGTAAAATGGATGCTAACAGATGTGATGCTCCTCTCCTTTTTTTGCTGCTCCTGGCATAATCCAGGCTCAAATCCCTGAGTCCTGTGGCTCAGTCACCACAGGACCATGGTAAACTTCAAGCAGACAAATGACACCAAATGAATTCTGTACAAAGTGGACAAAGTGAAAAAAAGCAAGCTGTATTCTCCTTTTGTGCAAGCATCTGGTTTACAGCAGGTGCCAGTCTGCAACTCTTAGGATTTGGGCCACGCTCACTAAAGCTATGCAGCAGCATCACACAAAAATAGCACAGCACTTCAGTGGGTGCACAATGCAGGTTTAGTATATAGTAAGGCAAAATCCCTTCCAAAAATATATGCTGACTTTTGATTATATTCCAAAAGAAAACATTCCTTGTAAGGACTGCATAAACACTTCCTGACCTCAAATACAAAACATTAATTAAAATGTAGCATATCCTGTCTGGTGCCTTTGTTTTCTGTGCGTCTCAGGTTTAAATGAGAGGCTAGTTATCTCGCTATCCCATGAGGTTCTCCTGCTTTGTTGTTTGCTTGTTCTGAAGGAGAAGTCATTCCTCCAGTAACAAATTGAAAACAAGACAGTCATTTACCACTTCTGTCATGTCAGTGTCTTACCCTTAGAGACTCCTGCACTTCAAAAATAGGCCAGCAGATACATTAAGCTTTCTGTGTCACTGGCATTAAGGCAAGAGGCAAACCCTTACTCAGAATTTAATTCTATTTTACAAAAAGTACTTCAATAGGATTTACAGCTTTCAATTTTTGAATTTAAAAATAGAATAAAAAATATTACTAAGAGCATTGCTATCGATTTAACAACTGAAACTTGTGATGTTACATACTGGGGTTGGAGATTCTCAGCCAGGTAGGCAGAATGTATCGATTGTCATAATATGGAAAACAATAGAAGCTATTATAAATCTTTTTGCATTACAATGGTTTTCTTAGATTAAAAAAAATAATAATAAAAATCAACATTTCCACTGCCAGCTGCTAAAGCATAAGAAAAGACAGAAGTCTACGAAGAACAGATTTTTTCTTTCATTTTCACAAAATTTATGCAATTGTTTCACACTTTGTTCAATTACACAGATGTAAATAAGGAATGCTGTTTGTAGGCGGACTACTGACAATCTGTTTAAAATGGATTCAAACACCTAGCTCAATTCACCACACTGCTTACATGAAATACTGCTTCTCAGCAGGACTGCAGGTCACTGTTCCATAATCTAAGTGTACCAAATGTTCTAGTACGATTTCATTTGATTTCAGTGAAGGAGTTTCAAAAAGTGACAACTGAAATAATGACAAACATTTCTGTCATTGTAGGGCTATCATGTTTGACTATTTCAGATGTCATTTAGACTTGTCATATGTTTGAATCTGTTGAAATTTATGCATTAGGTTGTCATATAGAGTGACACTTTGATTACACTTTAATTCTGTATTCTTTTAGTTCAGTGCCTGAAAAGGGGGAATTTGTCTCTGCAAAGTAAAAAAGAAACGCCACACTAGGTTTTTAGTGCTAAACCACTGAGGATATGGAGCTGGTTGGATAAGCTGATATCAAATAATGAAGCTGATTCTGCTCACATATCTCAGAGTGAAAAAGGAATGATATCAAAGTGCTGTCATTATTTCTTGTCCTTCTAATTTCTTACTACTGCACACAGAAGTTAAAAATGATACATCATTGCACTTTGGCTAATAACAACTTGCTGAAGTAAACCCGAGTGCCATAAAAATGGTCTTTATTTAAAGCAATAGAACTTTTACATACTCCTAAAGGAGCAGAAGCCATCTCATACTTTGCATCCTCTCCTTCTCAGAGAGGAGATGGACAGCAAATTGACACATTTTCCAAATATTGATCGTCCCTTGGTCAAGCATTCTGTAGTCTGTTTCCTGATTTCCAAAAGTGAGTGTTCTGATTCAGAATCAATATACCACTTAAATTGTAATTTTATTGGACCCTTCTTCGAGTGAATTAATAGATAGAGATAAAATGCCAATTCCTATTTACAAGTGTTCCACACTTCTCATATATGCATTTACACACTAGAAATATTAATAATATCTACTGGAATATTAATTAAGATGAAGTTTGAGAAGAACGTTATTCACTCTGTCCACAAAGCTGTGCAGGAAAGACTGACAAAGTTTTTGCATCCTCTCTTTTTTTAGAGAATATGAACCTCCATAGCCAGAACATTGTACATGATGCACACAGCATGTTCATTTTTTAATTACTGAAATTGTAAGACACTGAAAGGAAAACCAAAGCAGGAGAAACATGAGTCTTATTTTTGCAACATTTTAAGGAGAGACTTCTTATGTGCCTACAAAGTAAAAGACAGAATACAGTTGCAAAACTTGTATTTATATTTCAAATGTTTCTGACACTGTTCTGAACTACAGGTACTGGTGTGTATTGTAAAGGAAAACTACACGTGAGAATCAATCAGATCTATATTTCTACACATCCAAAGTTCGAGATTTTTTTGTGTAGAGCTTTCAGTCTGGGCTCAACAGCAGACACAAAAATCCCTCAATATTCTAGGAGAAAGCAACAGGATGGAAAAGTACCTAGTAATTCAGCAATTGTCCAATCAAAAAGTGGCAAAGCTTAGATAAATAACAACTTAGATACAAATCTATTAATAGATTTTCTGCATATATGTATATACACACATATACAGACAGAATCATCTGCTCGCATGTTTCTTATAAAAGACATTAGTCTTCATACAAAATGATCATTTTAGTTTACTAGGTCCTCATGTCTGCCCTTGAACTCGTAATTCTCAGGTGTGACATCATCATCAGTCATTCTAAAGATGCTAATGGTATTACAGACTACCTCTGACAGGAAAACGGGCAGTAGAAATTTAAATTAATCACACCAATCGGAATTCTGTTTTCATAAAAATAATTCAAGAAACAGGAATGAAACACTGGTAATCACCTAACGTTTATTTTCCTCATGATGTATGCAAATTATCTCTTGGACATCGCGATAGGAATTTGGTTGCTTACAGAGAGTTGTCTAGTGCCATTTTAGACAACCTGAAATATCCCAGCTGACTTCCCTTGGCTTGGAACCCCCTTACATTTTGCATGACATCTGTTAGCTCTCTGAGAATATCTTCAGTAGCCTGCAATATCTAAATGGGCACTACACAGTGCCTAAATGTTTAGGTACCTGAAAGCCTAATCAATATTTCCTTTTGCTCTGGTCTACACTGTATGAAACAGATCAGTGTATTAGCATTGTATATTAAATTTTACACTGCTGTAAAAATGACAAGATAAGTAGGAAGCTGAAAAACAGAAGTGGCCTTCTGATGATTAATATTTTAATATAATAGCATCCTCAATGAAATATAAACTTTGTGTTTACCTGTTTGCATAAACATTCTTATACCATACCCCCCAAAAAAAGATTAATTCCTGTCAGCATTACTGATTTAACACTCGGGTTGGATATCTAAGGATTCTGCTATCATCCACCTGTATTTTTTACTATTATCCCTCCTTGTCTCAGACAAAGCTGTCGAACTGAAGAACTATTTTGTTAGTTCACTATAGAAAAAGGGAGGGGGAGAAAAGGATGGCGGATCAGAGGCAGGTAAGCATAGAGAGATAAAAACAGAACTACATTCTTTTTCTGGTATAGAAAATAAGGATTATCAATGTTGGCAGCATAAGGAGGAAAAGATATGTTATTTAGAGTACTTACAATGCTATATTATTATGTAATACATCTAATAATATACTTACTGTAAGACTCTATAGCAGCTAATAACACTAAGCCAGGGATGATCTTTTCATGACACTCTACTCAAAAGCTGGTCTCCAGCTTCCCTAAAGATCCGACAGGTTGCTACAAAGAACAGATGGATGCAAACAGACTGGGCAGCACAAAGCAGAGTTATTGCCAGTAAACCACCACAGGGCTAGAAATATGCTGATAATCTGATCTCTTACCAAGTTTTGCAGACATAACAGTGAGGACAATTTTAAAGACAGATCAAAGAGCAGTGCTTTCAGCGTGTTTATGTTGATACCCTTCTAAGTGTTGAAGTTTGAGAATTAAAAAAAAAACCAAAATACACGTATGTGCTTGTATGAGTTTAAGTATGCTGGAGTCCAGCAGCATGGGCCAAGCAAACTCAGGGGTTAGTATCTCATTAACGATAAAACATACCAGAGAGGATGAAGAAAAATCATGAAGGGTTCTGAAGAGGAAACTTTCAGTTAACAATTTCTACAGCTTGTATTGGATGCCATAAAAAAGGGCAATTTAGAAGGGGACAAACTTATCAAAGCAACACTTGAGGAAAGCAGACTTACAGCAATGATAAAATAGGATTGAGGCTCTGACTTCTACAAAGTACCTTCTTTTGCAGAATGCTAATTTGGACAGACAAATAATTTAGCAGATCCAATTAGCAGATTTGATTTATCTCACCTCTCAATTCAAACTTGCACATTCCACCTACTGCTGTAGCATTCTTGCATACCATCCAAGGAATCCAAAATAGAGATCTTTGTACTAGTGTTTGCTCTCTGATTTACCTTCATAACCAAAGTGTGCTTTGGTTATGAGTGAGATGAAAAGAATTCTAATGACAATCACTGCAGAAGTGCTGGCAGCTCAGAGTCCACCTTGAACAAAGACTTCAGCCCTACTGTGAAACAGTAGGAGGAATTCAAGAAAGATCAACAAAAATATGAAGAAGGAAAGTATTTTACATATGCTGGAATAAAGCTTTTATTAATTAGTGACAGTTGTAGACAGCCTACAAATACATGGGAAATCTAAGAAGTAATTAAAAGAAACAATCAGAATAGTAAAAAGGCTATAGCTAAAGGAAGTGTCATTTAAGAAAGGAAATTGTAAAGGCACCTTTAAGCAGTGAGCTCTACTGGGATATGGAAAAACTTCCCAGTCCCTGAAAAATTTGAAATCAAACTGAAAAACTGATTGGAAACAATATACAAAAATAAACTGAAGCCATAAAACTGCTGAAATTATAAAAACATTATATGAATTACCCAATTTTTTTACATGTTTTACAGAGATATGAGAGCTGCTGCACATGTCACACAATGCACAGGTGTTTTGGTAAGGAAAAAAATTATACCTGTGCTCTCAAACTTAGAACTTTGTGCAGCAATGATGATTCCACCAGGCATATATGTAGGTGTCAAACTATGGAGGAAGTGATACTGATTTGTAGAAAAAAGTAGGTGGTCTGCCCATGATGTACTTGCCTGCCTCATCTCCAACTGCCATATAAATAATATTAAAAATAAAAGAAAATATCATTCTTAGATTATTTTGAATAGTCCTATGAAATTGTTGAGCAGGATATTTGGAGCAGAAAAGGACATCAAGTTGTTTAGCTTCTGCTTTCAACACTCAGTTCTTTGATCACAATCATCTTCTTAAAAGCTTCTCATCAAAAACATGCTACAGACAGTTTGATTATACATTTTACTCCTACATTTTTTAATATGAAGGTACTCATTGAACTAACCAACTTCTGAAAGTAAACTAAAGAACACAAAGAAAAAAGCTCAGATCAATCAGTAAGTTTAGTGCCAACTAAACTAAGAACAGTATTTGATGTTTGTTTTAAAATTTATACAGTGTCTTCAGAATTAACTATCTTTCTGTCAAATATTGTTATCCTACCTCAGCTCATGAAAGGATTGCTGAAATAGTTTCCATTTGACCTACATATCAGTTGCTCTTTTATGTTCTCACTTGTGTACATACTATTCTATTGCATACACTAGGCATCCCTACATTGCCATTTTATCAACAACCTCTGATTAAAAGAACAGCCTAAGTACGAGACCAGCAGTTACTGAGAAACTACACCATAAAACCGATGTTACTTTAAAAATTCAATGTTATTTATACATCTTTTCATTAGGTGAGAAGCTTAAGAGTTACTTAATTTAACGTTTTTAATCTCCATTTTCTCTAGTGATCTTTATATTCCCTCACATCCCACGTTTCTTCACAAGCCTCCTGGCAACATCCCCCAGGCAAAGGCTCCTGGAGCAGATTCTCAAGTGGAGCAATGACAGCTTTACATCAGCTGAGCATCTTTTTATTACACACACATTACTGGTTGAAGGCACTGTTGCCCTGTCTGCAATGTCACTCTCTTTGCTCAGAAAAGCGGCAACCCCTCCTCCAAAATAAAAGTCATGTCAAAAGATCCTTAAATTAAAACAATTATATTCATCAACAGAATACAAAATTTTCAGTATTAATGGACACCACCAGCTGCAGTTGCATAAATTATAAAATGCATAGTCACCATGTTTAGATGTTCCAATAAATATCATTCCTCTCTGCTGCCATCTACAGATAGATATCAATTTTTTTTAAATCTACTTTTCACTTCCAGAGATATATTTAATAATAGGATCTCAACATGCCCTACAAACCAGCTCACCCCAAACATGTATTACCTCAGCATATTAGAAGCTTCAGGCAAAGCTGACCCCAAGTCATAGGTCTTCAAAAGGTGTTTAGATGTTGCCACACTGCATGCTGAGTGATGCTTGATTGCAGGTGTTCTGCAGCCTGTGCAAAACGCTCAGCTGGGAATTAGGTACTCATATTCCCTGTTCAATGCACAGGAAGAGTTAAATTGTTCACTGATGCCCCTCAGAAGTCAGACGAGCTGCCAAAAGTGAAAAGGAGATTCTAAGTCGCTAGTATGGATATCTTAAATACCTTTGCTTGAGTCCCTAGAATAGCTAATGCCTACTGGTTGCAGCATTGTTACCTGATGCCTGCTCCAGGCACCACATACCCACTTTCACAGCTGTATGTTCTAACTGGAAGGCTACAAAGTCAGTTTCCCCGCTCTGTATAAAAACAAAACTCAGTAAAACAAAGTGGTATGTTTTCAATAGGCTGACACCTCAGATGCGCAGTGAAGACAGTGTAACTCAGTAAGACTGCTGATCTGCATTAAATGACTGTGTGCCTGTTAAGTATACAACACTATGTCTGCTTACAGCCCAAAGTGAATGTGTCATTTGATATGCAGTAAATTGCAAAGGGAAAAAGATGATGAAAAGCAGACCATCACCTTTTTAGTACTTTATGTATATATATATATATACACACACACAGCAGAGGGCTACAAAGATGATTAGAGGCCTGGAGCATCTCCCTTAAGAGGAGAGGCTGAGGGACTTGGGTCTTTTTAGTCCTGAGAAGAGAAGACTTGGCGGGATCTGATCAACGCTTATAAATAGTCAAAGGATGGGTGTCAAGAGGATGGGGCTGGTCTTTTTTCAGTAGTGCCCAGTGACAGGACAAGAGGAAATGGGCACAAACTTGAACGTAAGAAGCTCCACCTAAACATGAGGAGGAACTTCTTTACTTTTGAGGGTGTCAGAGCACTGGCACAGGCTGCTCAGAGAGGTGGTGGAGTCTCTGTCTCTGGAGACATTCAAAACCCACCTGGACGTTGTCCTGTGCAACCTGCTGTAGGTGGGCCTACTTTGGCAGGGGGGCTGGACTAGATGATCTCCAGAGGTCCCTTCCAACCCCATATGATTCTGTAATCACCTATAAAAACACCCATTAGCCTACCGGTTGGCATGCTCCCGCAGAGCATCCTCCTTATGGAGCTCCTTGAGCTCTCCAAACGTTAAAACACTTCAGTGCTTTGTCGTAAAACGCGCTTTGCTGCGGGAGCTACCTATGCGTGAAAAGCATGAAACGCGCAATTCCCGAGGCGCTACCGAAGCCCTTCACGGTACAGCCGCCCCGCCGCTCGCCCCCGCCTGCTCTGGGACGGGAGCGCGCCCCCGCCTCAGGTCGCCCCCCGCCTCGCCTCCCTCCACAGGGCCTGGCTGGGGGTCGAAACCCGCCGCTCGGGGGAGCCCCCCTGTCACCCCTGACCGCGGCGCGGAGGGGCGAGGCGGGGGGAGAGGGTGGCGGAGCAGGTGAAGGCTCCGCGGCCGGGAGCCGGCGGCTGCCGAGGCCACCGAGGTGTGAGGGCAGGGCGCGAGCTGCGCGGCGGAGTAGAGGGAAGGAAAAGAGGAAAGAGAAGCAGAATATTCCGCGCAAATCCCAGGGACGCAACTCACCAGCAGAAACTCGGGCGCATCCTGACATCAGAGAGTGAAAGCGAACTCCTGTAACACCCACTCACCACCGCCTCACACACTTCGTTTAAAGTGTGTCCCGCGGAGTGGGCGGTGTGGGACTACATTTCCCAGCATGCTATGGGGCCAGCCCGATGCGCATGCGTTGCCGTCCCTTTCCCTCCCAGGTGCCTTGTCCCAGGTTCTGGACGGCCGCCGCAGCCTGGGCGCGCATGCGGGGCTTGCCGCGCGGGGAGCGGGTGGGTTTGAAGGGGAGGGAGCGCCATGGCGGTGGTTGGGGGTGTGGAGGGGGTGACATGGGGGCGGTTGGTTGGGGGCGCGGCGGTTTGCGGGAAGGGGGTGACCGGCAGGCCGGCGGGCGGGGTGTTGCGGGCCCAGGATGGCTGCCTCAGGCATGGGTGTTGCGGGTTTCCTCAGGGCTGGAGAGGGAGGC
>BJBW01002216.1:11275-160339 GCA_004320125.1 Scolopax mira | reverse complement strand
CTTCATGACTTAAGTTCATCCTAGCTTTCGTGCACAGAGTTCTCAATAGCTTTTCTGTTTTTCCAGAAACTTTTATTTCTCTGGATTTCAGTCTTACGCTTTTGGAAGAGAACTTCAGTGGAGTATGTTACTGACTCTCATTGATTGTATTAAAGAATGCATTGCTTCTTAGTGCTTGTGACTCTTATAGTCAGTGCTTCAGAACAGAGAACATCAGGCTGGAGATAGAAATCAAGTTCTAGGTGTTAGTGTGGCAATTAAATAATACCTATCGCTTTTGCAATAGTTACGAACATGAAAGGATAAAAATAACTGTTTCTTTCATATTCTTTAGATGGATGTAGCAATTGCAGCTAAGGAGCTGAGGAACACAAAACAGAAAATAAACTGTAGGCTTCAGGAGGTAAGCACAAGAACAAGGAGCTTAGTAGGAGGCTGAATTTTCCAAGTGTTATTTAAAGAAGATCCTTAAATACTATTTTGGATGCAGTTTTAGAATGTGAACAACTCAAAGGAACCTGCCAGTCATGCTCATAACTAAGTACCAAGACAGAATATCTTTTATATATGATCTCAAAGTATTTGTTCAATCTGCTTAGTTAGACCTGGGTCAGAAAGTGTTTCTGTTTTCTAGCTAACAAAGCAGCTGTCTCAGGAGATCAGCCTGCGGGAGTCTTTGGAGGAATCCCAAGCAACTGTGATGTGTTATGTACAGGACATGGAAACAACAGTAGAAGCAGAACGGAAACAGGTTTGAGAAACTTTCTGGCTTCTTCTATATCTATTTTCATTTTCTCATCTGGGAGGAAGAGCAAGAACTTGAATGTCATTGCGAGAAACAAGTTAAAAAAGCTTTCTAACTACAACATTTTGTACAAACATTGATCAGAAGAGATCATGTAGTCAAACTTCATGCTCAAAGTAGGAGTATCACAAACACTGGATTGGGGCAATACTGCTTTTGTCTAGCAGAGTTTAAGGACTGTGATTCTGTGGCTGGTTTGGGTATTTTTTTTTATTAGGATCTAGCATCCAATCAACATTCCAAGCTTAAATTTGGAACCATTGTCCTTTCCTAAATCATTCAATACAACTAAAAAGACTTTGACTTCATAATCTTTGTAACTACCTCTCAGATTTGTGGGCCACAACTGGATCTTCCCCTAATGTCTTCTTCACCAGGCTAAACAAGTCTTTTTGTAATTGGGGTGTTATGATTGAGGGGGGACCATAGTTCATGGTAGAAATGAACTGTCTTAACGTAATTCAAATAAACAAAACTAATCTCCTCCTTTTCATGTGTATACACACAAGCCACATTCAGTAAATCTAACACTGAATTCATAGCAACAATTTAGTAAGGATAAAAGAGAGTAACATAGTATCATAACTTGAATAACTAAATGATCAAGGTCTCTTTGTTCCTGAAACATACAAAGTTCTGAAATTACTAGATTTTTTTCCTACGTGCCTTTCATCATCTTTGTGTTCTTGTACAGCAGAAGTGGAAAAACGATGGATACATTATTGAACTATATGAATTATACATCACGTGAGAAGCAAAGGCTTAGTTTAATTCATCTATCGTTTTCTGATGGGTATAGTTAACCCTGTGGTATATTTATTAGAGTTAAAAAAAAATTCCTCACAGAATGGCACAAGATGGACTTGCTCTGTGCCTTGAGTGTTGCGTTCATCTTCATCTTTTACAGCTTGATCTTTTCTATAGTCTCTAATTCTGAAAACTTGTTAGTTTCTGCCTGTCATATAAAGGTGACTGTAAGCACACATACACTGCATTACATACAGAAATTGAGAAGCTTGCTATAGAAGTCATCTGCATAAGATTTGGACAAGCATAAAGTGGAGAAGTTGTTCAGGCTATACCTTTTCCAATCCTATCAACTTTTCAGGCTCTGAAATTTGCTTAAATTTGCCTGACTGAATTCTTAAGTATCTTTGCCTGAGTGAATATCTTAAAGAATCATCTGTGATATCACTGCAGGTACAGATGTTACAGCAGGACTGCCAGGAGTTGCGTAAAGACGTCCAGCTCGCCCGAGTTAAGCTGCAA
Organism: Scolopax mira; assembly: GCA_004320125.1. NCBI lineage: Eukaryota > Metazoa > Chordata > Aves > Charadriiformes > Scolopacidae > Scolopax > Scolopax mira. The sequence continues at coordinate 158,265 of BJBW01002216.1, read as the reverse complement.
GAGGAAGAGGAAAGAGCTGCCCAACTAGAGCAACAGTGCACACAACTGAAAGCTGAGCTGGGTATGACAGTGTGTTCTTGTCATATCTTTTTAGCCGTTTTTAGGAAACAAGCACTGAGATCCTCCAGACCTGTGGCAGGTGTATCAGTTAACAGGAATGGAGGGCAACTTAAGATGTGATGAAATACTGAAGGCCTTTAATTTGCATGTGACAAAAAGCCTTTTCTTACCTAGAGGAAACTGGCAACAGTGCTAATCAGGCTAATGAATGCAGAACAATAGTATGGAAAGATTCCACCAGCATAAATTTTTTTCAGAGGAGACTGCATCTAGCAAGTAACCATTAATACAGGATTCCTGAATGGACGTGCAAGTAGAATGCCCAATGCTATTGAATCTTTTTGCAGCTGATTAAAAAATATGCTCTATTAAGCATCAGTATAAGGACAAGCATCTTGGATAAGCCTCTAGATGATCTCATTTAGATTCCCAGTCTATTGATGTGAAAATAGCTGCTTCTAAGGGAGGTTAGTGGCATTTAATGCACTCCAGGGTAGGGAAAATCCATATTGTCAAAATTAAAGGTAAACGTTCCTAATCTTAAGTCTATTCCTTGGTCCCAAATAACTCACAGTAACCATGCCTAAACCTAGTGTAATTATTTTATTGTGATCCTTCCCTCAGGACCTATTTCAGATTTCTAGCTGCTCCTTTTACAGAAGCGTTCATGTTTCCCATGTGTTTTGTTTGTTATTCTGCAAATCACACATGCAATAATTAACCTGTAGCTCACAAAAGCTCACCTGTAGCCTTTCTGTGTAAGGCATGGCAAGAGGAGAGAAACTTGTTATGTTGTGGCAGAATTGGTTGAATGGGGGATAATGATACCAGAATAATTCTTTCCTTCAGAACAAATCCATATGCAAATGAGACATTTAAATGAGACATACAGATTTTCTTTATTTCTGTATCAACTATTCCTGCTTTCCCCCTTTGTTAATTGAAGGAACTTTTGAGAGATCCTTTGATGATACCATGGGTGTCATAGATGTCATAATATTTTTGGCTAGGTTTGCCTCCCTACCCTGGTGATGCTGAATTGTCTCTTGTTGTCTTCCTTTTTTTTTTTTTTTTTGTTACAGTATATTATACAGCACAGCAGAATAAAAGGCTAGTTATTATAGGCAGGTTGATTCAAGTTCAAGTTCCAACAGAAATGCTTCTGCTTTCAGATCTGTAAGTTTTAAGCAGGGATCTTACTATTGTTGTTTGTCAACACACAAAATCTTGTGGAGTTGGATGTGGGCTGTGGGTTATAGTCAGGACAGATCTGTAGCTTGCAAACCAGGCAGCTGAATGAGAGACTTAGGGTTGTTTGATTTGCTCAAGCAATCACAGAAGTGATATGTGTAGTAGATTGGCATGATTACATGCTTAATTCTGAAATTAAATAAAATACAATTTATGGAATTAATTTTTAAAAGTAATTTTGCTGAAATACTAAAGCTGTCAAGAAAACTGTTAAAGAACAAGGCATTTGTAGAAGTCTTACCTGTTTGTGGCACATTCAGTAACTTAGCTAAACTCAAATATTAAATCAAAATGTCACCTTTTAAAATTACCCAACAGATAACAAAGCATGTTCTGATTTTCTTTTCTATTTTTAGACTCCAAGAGCTGTATCATTTCCCAGCTTGGTGAAGAAGCAAAAGTAAGTTATATACAAGTATTGGTGAGAAAAATAGCTAAATAAAGATCATAATGGCCTATATGGAACCTTACAAAAATGCCACTCTTCAGAGGCAGAATTTTTATGTTGACAAATGCCAAATGTGTCCAAGGTTATAACTATTGAATGTTTTATTTTATTATTTTTTGAAAGATTTACTCTTATATTCTACTGAAATATCAAAACAATGATATGAGTGCCTGCCTTGGAAAGCTAGAACTGACCATGAAACGCAGTTGTGGTCACAGAAGTATTCCATACAAAAGAGACAAATAGGCAGAGTGGTGATTAATACTACAGAAAAGTCAGTCCCTTAGTCAAGAGCTATGCTTACTGCCTAGGTAGGGACTGTGTGTGCTGTCTAAAGTCTTCTCTGAAAGAAGTTTCCATGAAGATGAGATAAAAGTTCAACTTGGATGTGGAATCTCACAGCATTGACCCAGCACAATTGTGAATTGTACCACTTCTGGCAGGGAGATCTTTTAAGTTCAGAAGTATTGAGATGAGTTCAGAAATATTGAGATGAGTTATAGCAGCGTGTTTGAGCTCAGAAGTATACGAAGTCACCCTCAACTTTAAAAGCTGTTAAAGCAGGTAGCACTTTGGTTATTACTTCAAGGTATATTTTGGAAAGAGGCTTGTACTATAGGAACTGTGTCCTACTTGCAGGAGCACATAGTCATGTGACATTAGCTGAAAGGAGATAGGCAAGTACGAAACAAAGACTTCACAGTTGTGATGATGTGCCTGCCTAAATGACATTTTTTTCCTCAGTGGACATTCTCTTTTATTGCCCCATAGAGTGCACAGCTGTCCTTTAGCAAACAATGCAAAGAGAACCTTCAACTTCAGTCTGAAATGACTGCCCTACGAGAAACAGCAGAGAAAGTACAGGTAACGAGAACAGCTATTCTTGTTTTAAAAATGGAAATAAAGTATAACAAAACAAGTGATTGCAGTGAGAAATGATTATACATTTACTAGGAAGCCTCTAATGCAGGTTAGGAGACAAGCTTTAGTGCCCTCAGGTAGCGTGGGCTAACGAACAACTTCTAATGAAGGAATTCAATCACTAGCCTAGATAACTGTTCCAGGTGTCCCAGCCTTAAGGCTGGAAAGTTTTCTTCCCAATACTTATTTTCAATCAGCTTTTTTTAAAAGCATCTTCTTGAGTGGTTAGGACATGCAGAACTACTGCTGCTCCCTCTCCTATTTTCCCTTGAAGTAGTATGTTTATATTCCTTTGCACCTTTAGCTTCTACCTCAATATGTTTCTATTAATTAGTCAAGAAGGGAGCACTGACTTGGCTAAAATTTCCTGTGCCTTTTGGCCCAAAAAGTTTACCTCCATACATTCTAAAAAAATGTATTTATTCTACTTTCCTTATTTTTAGAGCATATTTTAGAAAACATTTTTCTGTTTTTCTCCTATCCCCCCAACAGATACTTGCTTATTGGGTGTTGTTCACTTGTAAGGGGAGTTGGATATGTCTTTCTGTGAAAGTTCCATTTTTGGTTATCTACAGTAACTCAATTATGAAATTAGTAGGGCTGCATTTTCAGTTTTTGCCTTCTTTACCTTAGAAACATTACTTTTTTTGTGGAGTTCAAAACTAGTAAGTTATTATGCTTGATTGGTAGTTTAAAGTATGTTGTCTTTTTTCCCCATCACTGTAAACTTTTAATACCTTGGAATAAGTCAGTCATAAATTGGGACTGCTTGAACAAATTTTTTTTTGACAGTTTCTACCTAAAGTAGATTTTTCCATGGTGCAAGAGATTTTTAAAAACTTTTTGACAGCCTACTTAAGCAGGAAAAGAAACCCCGAAACACTGAAAACATGTTTTTCATCCTCCTCCTTCTAACCAGGTCCTTAATGACCACTTAAGCCAGCAATGCTCAGAGCTCAGCACCACACTCCAAAGTGTTGTCAAGGAGAATGCTAAACTCATTTCAGATCATCAGACTCAGCTTAAGGTATGTAGCCTACTATTACAGTCCAAGAAAGTTGTCTGCTGCTCAGATATCAGACAACAGACTAATTCCTAATACTGCTAATCTGGGGGAATACAGGAAAATATGTATAGCGATGGAAGTTCTATACTGGTGGTGATAAAAAAAGTTAGTGTCCTTCTTTGGTGGCATAGATTTATCTTCAGTACAGAAAAAAGTCATATTATAGAGAAAGAATGTAAATATGGTAATGCTGTTTATAGAAACATCCTGTAACAACCACTGAGAAAGATGAACGTAGGAATTTATGAGCATTGTAAGTACTGTAAATGCAGAAGCTGAGTAGAAGTAAGGATTTGAGATTACCTAGCTTTTATACATGTATTTAAAGTGAACTGAGCTTAGACACCCTATTCAAAAAGCAGCACAGCAATAAGCAGAACTATAGGGATGATGCAGGAGCTCAATGACAAATTAACAGCTTTGTGAATTAATTACTCATCCCTCATCATTCTGATGTTAGTGTTATTGGCTGGGTAATTTTTCCCCTTTAGGCAGAACAAGAAAGGAGTCACAAGCTGCAGGAGGAAGACTTGCTTCTGAATGCTGCCCATGCCAACATTCTCAGAGAGCTGCAGCGTGTGCAGCATGAGGGGGCTCAACTTCAAAGAGAGCTGTGAGGAACTGTCTAGTCTGCAGTCTCTGTCTCCCTTTTCTCCATGGCATTCTCACCACCTTTAGTTCTGCTTCTCTAGCACTTGTTACTTCCTGTCACGGAAGGGCCACTGTGGTATTTAATACGGAGGCCATCTTCTGTCCTTTGGTTGTGCTAGAACTCCAGCTTGGCTATTTTGTTCTTTCTTTAGGGAGACCTTGCGGACAGAGCATGGCAAATACAGGCAGAAAGCAAGCCTTGCTGAGGAGGCAGCAACCACACAGAGACAGCTTTTGGAACGTACTGTTGCTAGACTTCAAGGTGAACTTGAGGCAGCTTTGCAAGAGAAAGGATCTCTTCTGGCAGAAAAGGAAGTTCTTCAACAGGAGGTACAGACAACTTAGTATTTTGAAGCTAAATTCTTGAAGGCTGCTCTCAGATCCACACTGGTAGCATTCTTAGTTACATACTGGTTTTCCTTTCAGAATGATTTTTTTTTTTTTTTTATTGCATGGCAAGGGTGACACGCTTTCCCCCACTAGGCTTATATTTTGTCTTGAGTCTCCTCTCTGAAGCATGAAAAGGGAGGGAGGATTGGACAGATCTGCAGATACTCTTTCTGAACTTCAGAGTTTACTTGCAACCTTCAGATCAACTGTTCTGAAGATGTGTAGTATTTCTACGAATCTGGCCATTTTCAGGTGACAATGATTTCACATTTGTTTTGACAGATAAGGACAACAGCGAATGAAATAATACAGGAAAGGAACAAATTGCAAGTTGAAAGAACAGAGAATGAGGTATCTCTTGATATATATAGGGCTGTTCTTTAAATTTAGTGTTGTCTTTAAGTTTTCCTTTCATTTTGCTTACTCCCTCTTAACTAAATTGTTTCTAAGTAATGTAATATTTACCATAGACATATTTTTCTTGTCAATATGGATGTCTCCTTTGGATAGCAATAACCTTATTGCTACCTACACAAGATTCTATTTGTAGTAATAAGTTTGTTATGATACTATGGTAAATAAATAATATTCAGCTTCTCCTAACTGTTATACAAGCTGCCTTGTATACGTGTATCCTGGAAAAGGAAAGGTAGTATAAATGAGAAATTCCTTTGTGTTGTGACTGAAGTCAGCATGATTCTTTCACTGCAGAAGAGTTCTCTGAAACAGGAGAGACTGTACCTAATCCTCATGTAGTGATGAGGTTTTGTGATACTCATGTGTTTTTCACATCATTTCATGATGTGAAATCTTGAAGTGGTATGATTGCAGTTGGATTTTCTTGTTCGTAGCTAGAAATGGTTTCAATGAAATACACTTTGCAAACACTAGAGGAAGAAAACAAGAGGCTCTTGGATCGCTTGGCCACGCTGGTATATGAGCAGGTAGGTCTCTAATAAAGTAGGTAATGTGACCTGACTGATAAGTAACTGTAGCAGGAATGAAGGTGCTCTTTAAAGTAATCTGCATTTTATGGAGAATGACTGATCAAATTAAGGAATCAAAAATAGGAAAAAAATGAAAACAAAAGGATAAGACATCTAAAATGTTAGTACATCTTTTTAGATGTCTGTTTGGAATGAGCTATGAAGACTATATAGAGCTTCAGATACTTAAATCCTATAACTCCTTTCCATTTACTGGTATAGGTATACAGCTTGTATTATCTGTACATATATATATTCAGCTTGTGTGCACTGGGAAAGTATTAACAGCACTTTGATGCCCTTCATGAACGAATTTTCACTTGGGACCTCATTCCCATATTTGACTTGTTCCCATTCCATTATTTCTCATGACTCTCAGTCACCTGGATCAGGATACTTGACCAGTTCCAGAAAACCTGAGTAAAAAGCTTAGTAACACTGTGCTAACCAGTGCTTTTACCGCTTTTTAAAGTTATTTATTTTTTACATGTTGCAAGTAATGTCCAGTTGTATATGCTGGAGATCCCTAATATCACCAGGCTAAAGAACAATTAACTGAAACACCTTTTGCATGTTTGTTACATGATAGTCAAAGTTACCTTTCTACAGGAATTAGTCTGTATATTTTTTTTTTTTTTTAACACAGAGCTCCTTTGGCAGTCATCAGTTAAAGAACATGAATTGATAGAGTATTCAAGATGTTTAAAAGCTTCCGTTTTTTTTTATTGTTTACTGTGTTTCTAAGTTATTTTAATTCTGTTCATGCCTTCTTATTCGTCTAATTATTTTTGCTTCTCTGTTAAAGGTTTCTTTTATCTCTATTTCTGTGCTTCTAGAACAGTGGCCACCTTGTAGCCATCTGGAAGGTTGTACCAATTTGAGTGGTGCTTCTAGAGATTAAGATGTTTTGGAGGAATTTATGCTATTTGGATGTTTTTATGGGGTTTTGTGGTTTGGTTTGTGGGATATTTTTTTTAATCTGTTTTAGTTAGTGTTTCACCAAATTGAAAATTTATACCTGAAGCAACAGAGGAAAGTTATAATACTCAGGACACTGAGCACCTTTTGTTGCTTTTTGCCTTATTTTTCCCTACTTAATGGTGACATTGCTCTGTGTTGCTCAGTGTGCCCAGCAGCAGGTGCAACAGGTGCTGGCAGAGCTGACTGACAGCAAGAACAAACTGACCTGTGACAAAGGAAAACTTCAGGTACCTCTCAGCATCCTGTTTGTCAACTGAAAGGGAAACTAACTTTTTATGTTAATCTAACATAAGGTTGTTTAACCTTAGCTCTTCAGTATTTAATTTGGAGGGAAGTGTTTATTTATCTTCTCTACTTAATTTATTTGTATGTTGAGCACATATATTAAGAGAGTTCTGTATCAAAGTTGTCTTCAATCCTGCTCATACTGCCTTTGTGAGACAAGATGCTGTTGATGTAGCATCTTTATGATTTGTGATAATTAAGTTGCTTAATATGCAAAAACGGTAGAATAGCTAAGAACCACCAGGGGGCATTAAAACAAAATACATGGGTAGAAAATTGTTTGAAAGATTAGAAACATGGAAAACCTTATAAAAAATACAAATTAATAAGGAGGGAGGTAAACCATGGTGGTAAGCAAAAATAAACAGCATATGTAAGTTTTGTTAAGCAGAAGTTAGCTAGACAGTACATGGGGTGCTGAAAGCAAAGCTTTTACTTTAATGTGACCCATGTCACCGGAATCTTTGCACCACTGTCCCAAATTCTAAGTTTCTTTCAAAACCAGGACAAAATGCATAGTGATTGTTAGAGAGCAAGAAAGCTGCATTAATGCAATAGTCCTAGGTCTGATGGTAGCAGCAGAAGGAAGTGACCAAAACATCATACTTAACAAGGTGAATTCTAATCTGGAATTATTTCTATGGAAGAGTAAATTAGAAGCAATTCACTTGATGCTTCTCCTGCATTGGGACTCAGGGAAAAAATTTGCTATGGTAGAAAGACATTGTCACATCACTCTGCTTTTGTGTTCCAGTTAGGAGAATGCTTTTCCATTTCTGCACTAAAAGAAAGCTGAGCTGTTTTGCCACATCTCTTTTCTTAAGACTGAAGTGCAGAAGCTGGAGGAAGAGCTGCAGGTGCTTTAGTGAGCTTTAGAAGTGCTTTGCATAGAGACCAAATACACTCAGGTGAAACAGAAATTTGAGAACTTCTTACCCCTTAGAATTAGGGTCAGACTGACTAATGCTTACATAGCCATTAGGAATCAGATTCAACACACTTTTTCTTAAGAAACAACCGTAAGTGTCAACTATAGCATTCTAGTCTGTAGCTGGAAACACAACTTGATTTCATCAAAACAAGCAGAACTCTGGTAGTTCACCTGAACAGGTTTTTATGCAAGCTGATTGCATGTATTCAGGCTAGAAAACACAGTTAATAAGATTATAAAGAGTCCTCAGGATTTATTATTATTTCCTAGAGAACAAATAGTTGCAGATATTGCTTGTTTAGCTGTATCACTGGGAGATAGATAGTTATTCTACTTCAGTCTGTTCGCTCAGTTTTAATGACAGAAATACAGAGAAGAGCTGTGTTATCCTGGGCAGCAAAACCAACTCTGTTGGTATAAGACTGTGAAGCGCATCCTGCTCTGACAAGAGTTTGCTGTTCTAAGATGTAAGATCAAGTAACTGCTTTGAGATGTCTGTTCACAAGCAAGAAGGAACTCATAATAGTAAATGCTGTTTACAGACTCCCCTTCAGATACTAAAACAACCTTGTAATAATTTTCATTTGGAAAACTAACAAGACAAAAGTGAGAAACTGTCAGTCATATTATAATCCCCATTGATCTAGAAATTAAAAGATAAAACCATGTTCAGGACACTTCCCTGGAACACAGAAGATCCTATTTTTGCTTTCTGTCTCCAGAAAGCAAAATGAATCAAAATTCATCTTGTATTTTACTCTGCATCATAGAGGATGGTCCATCAGATGGTCAAAGGCAATTGGATATTATGTTGATGTCTGGAATCCATGACCTGGATGCTTTCAGATTTTGGGGAAGTTGAAACCCTCAGTTCCATTGGTTTGCAGATATGGAGAACTAGCTGTAGAAAGGTCTCACAGTAGGAGCAAACCAGAGTGGTGCTCAGAACCAGGGGACTCTGCTGGCTCTGCAGAGCTATGACAACGGCTGACATCACAGCCTTCTCATGAAGTTCCAGTCAGCACAGTGTCTTGCTGCTGCCAAGATACAGAGGGAAGTCACATGACTTGGGATAATGTGCTGTGGAAACTGTCACAGAAGAGAGCTTAAATGTCTTCCTGAAGTAATGATGATTTAGGAATAAGATGTAGCATCTTCTTCTGCTCCAGTGAATAGATGCTTTGGAGAGTATTTTTTCAATTTCTGGTTTTGGTGCTCATGTCTTCACTGCCTCCAAGGGCAGTGGTAGGAATGGCAACAAAAAGAAAAAAATCTCCAGCAAGGTCTTGGCAACAGAAGTCTCCTGACCATAATGCTAGGTCACCTGCAGGCTCAAGAGAAGAAATAGTGAAATCTGATTTACATCATTGTACTCACCGAGCATACAGAATTCATTTGCAACAAGATGAACACTCAAGAAACTCTGCATCTGAATGTGGAGTTGGCCCTAGGGTCAGCCAGAGGATTCTGTTAAATGCTATAAAGAACATGGCAGAAAAACTGGAGAATATAGTAGACATTCTCACTCCAAGGTATTTGGAGACCGAGTGGTCCAGTAAGAATAACAAAAGAGATTCTAACGGGGTGAGTGATGACCATGAAATGCAAATTAGAATGATGGTTAATTTCAGTTGACTAATTGATGACAATGAAGAAATGGCTGAAAATTAACAGGGACCAAAACCTTTGAGTATTTTTTGTTTTAAAGATATGCAGATGAAAACCTAGGCTGAGCAGCATTAGAACCAACAACTGGTTTTCACTAAAAACCCAGTTTCATGCATCTGTGGCACTTCTTGAAGCCTGGATGCCAAGAGTTCAGAATCATTGGAACTATCAGTTAAAAGAGCCACAAAAAAAACCCCAAGAACACTGCCACACACTCAGTTTGGGCTTAAACCAGGGGTAGAGCAGAGGTTGTGTCATTAGAGGAAGCTATTTCCACGTTCAGAACCATTGCATACTCTTGGCACTGCTGCAAGCATGCAGGTTACTTATAAAAGAATCCTTTAATAAAACTCTAATAGGTGACTGGTTTTCCTGCTCTTTTTCCTAATGATTTCTGGTACTGCAGATGGCAAACCTGCAGCACCAGCTGGATGCAGCAAAGGAGGATAACAGTAAGGTGACAGCCATTCTGGAGCACGTGTTGGCTTCTCGGAACAAGATGCAAGCAGCTCTGGATGCTGTACAAATTGAGCTGGAAGATAAGGACACTGAAATAAGCAACCTCATAAAAGAGAAGTAAGTGAAACTGATACTGGTTCTGTGGTCTGTCAGCAGTGGGGTTGATACGGATGAAGAGTAGCATCTTCCCCAGGGGTCTGGCTATTAAGCTGTAGGACAAGCGTGTTTGAGAAGTTTCCTATATCCTTTCCTGCAACACCAAAACATACTTAGTACTAGTGAACTAAGTATACCAAGTGCTCGTAGCTGACTCTGCAAGCTCAGCAGGCCTTGTGCATCTTGTTGAAAATAGGTAAAAAGCTGTTTAACTTCAGTGATGGGCAAAACTTAATATGGTAGTATAAAGGTAAAGAACCAAACCGTGAGATGTTCACCACTTCAGAGGACAAGTGCACAAATTGACTTAATGTTTGATTTTTTTTGAATTTCCATTTTCAGGAGCCAGACTCAAAAGAAAATACAGAGGTTACAAACAGAATTGGAACATTGCCAAGCCAAAGTGGCTGTCATGGAAAGGCAGCACAGCAGCCAGGTAGAGACCACATTTTTCTGTAGCAACAGCCACCACTGCATTTTTGGTGTTGAGCCAAGTACTTTTTCTGAATACAGTATGGTGCAACACATTCACGTGAATCAAGGCAAAAATATTCCGTCAGCTTTTGGCTGTGTAACAGGAAAATGGTTATTCAAGTGTTGAAGGAGAGAAGATCTCCTCAAAAGAAAAATTCCTTCGCACAGGTGAAGGTTTTGCAGTCTACAGCTGGAGACATAATATGAACAGAGATTTTGGAAATTTATATAGCCGTTATTTTTTTCTTATCAGAATGGAGGGGGAAAGAGTCCAAGGAATTCCTTTCATCCCTCCTTGTAGTACTTAGCGTCAAAAGGATTACCTCACAACCTGAACACAGGCACTATTTGCAAAGAACATTTCCCCTCCCTGCCCAAGAAGGTCATGTTATATGACAAGCTGTTCAGATCCTTCTGACTAAGCCACTTGGTGGATTGGTGGTGTGCGGATTCCCATCCAGATGCCTGTGCTTAGGACAGTTGTGATCAGACAGTTGGTGAACACACTGCTATTTCCTGTAAGTTGATACTGACTGTGAAGAAAAAAAAAATACTCCTTTCTAAGCTTTTTTTTTTTTAGGTATAAATGTGATTTGTTGTTACTGCACAGGTGAAGCCGCTTTGTAAGGCACTAGAAAGTGCTAGAACAGACAACAAGAATCTTATTCATCGCTTGGAAGAAGTTCTGCGTGTCAGTAATACCCTGCAGAGCAAACTGATCCAAACTCAATGCGAACTGAAGAGTAAAGAAACTGAACATCAACAACTGATGGCCTGCAGGTAAGACCAGATCCATGACACCACACTGGAGGAGAAACATTACTTTGCTCTAACATCAGAGCTTTATGGCTTTATTCCTCTATCGATATCAGCATTGATCGTATGCTGAGCCAGCAGCATGTTGTGCAGAGTTACAGAAATGGCCTCTTTCACTCGTTCCCATAATGGTTCTTCAACCTCCCTACTCTGCACTACTGAGGAGCTGCTTACCTAGGGTCATTAGGGCATAGCTACAAGCAGTTTTTTCCATAAAGACAGCAGATACTGCTTCCACATTGAAGTGGCCCACAGTAGCTATAAGAAGGAGAGCACAGGATAGCTGTTTAAATTCACCATCCAAAACGGAACGCTAGTAAGCAAAACCTCAAACCTAAATGTAGGTGCAGTCTGAATCTCCTCATTATCCTTTGTCTCAACAGGCTTAGTCATTTTAGGATAACTTACTTTCCCTCAGAAAATTAAATGTTTTTCCCAAAAGTCTGTTTACTTTGTATATCTATTTTGAACCTCTGAACATTCCAGTATTTAAGTAGTAGTAGTGCAAAGAGTGTATCCAAGACAGAAGTATTTACAATAGAACTGTATTTCGTCTCTTTAAAGGGAAGAGTTGATGCAAAAAAACAAGACTGAGGAAAAGCTGTATGCTGAACACTTAAAGTCTTTGAAGAAGCAGTTTCAAATTGAACAAGAGCCTTCCAGGAAAGCTGCCTGTCAAGAATCTGCCGAGGTGACAAGGGATAGAATTGAAAGATTTCGGTGAATGATTTCCAGCGAAAGAGTTCTGCTTTACAAGAACAGCTCATGACAAATATTTCCTCCTTTTCCATTCATCATGAACTTGCCCATCACTTGTACATAGCAAACAGAATTTTATCATGTGGTGGACAGACATTTTGGTAGCTATGCATATCTGTGCTCGCATAACTTTTTCAAGTACCACTCTATATCCCTCAACACTTACATACAATACCTTACTGTATGTACATGTCTTACAATACATGGTTGTACATAAGATCTAGACATTGATATCAGACATTCAGTGACTCCAAAATATAATCTGGAGTTGTATAGCAATCTTCATGGGTAGAATACTGGTTTGGAGGTCTGCTTTGTTTCTCAGGGGCTGGATCATAAGGCTCAGTATAACCTTAGTATTAGTCAGATTCCAGCATTTACTTTTTTTCCCTTGATAGAAGGGTATTAAAGAAAAGTCAAAACACCAGATGCTGTAGCTTTAGATACAACAAATCAATTGGGTGTGCTCATTAATTATTGTATAGAATGAACTAATTCTTACAGTTAACACGATCTCATTTTTTCCTCTTTCCCTTGGTAAAGAAATCTGCTGAAAAATCCTCCTCCAAATTGGCTGAAGTTTCCCATGCTAACAAGGAGCTGCAGCAGAAAGTAACAGAGCTGGAAAAGTCTTTACCCAGTTACATGGAAAAGCTAAAAAGCCAAAGAGGACAAGTCAGACAAGGCCTGGCCTGTAAAGCTAGCACAGAAAGGGTAAAGGTATGCACACATTTGTCAATAAAGACAGATGTCCTAGTTGAGAACCCCTGTTTTCTCCCACTGAGTAGGAGAGCTGTTGATCCTCTGCAGTGGAGCTAGACTTGAAAAAAAAAATACATCAATAGCTACAGCAGAAATTTTGTGGTTCTTCCTGTTGTACCCCTTCGCTCCCCATATCAAATATGATGCCATAGAGTCCCATCCACCCATTAGATATTTATAGTACTATCTGTCCTTTTTATCATTTTGTGGATGCAGTCTATTTAATTACTGAATGGGCCAAAGGTTGTTTCTGTAATGATTAGTCCCTTTCTCTCCTTTATAGCCATGGAACTTACAGTTCAACTGGTACCTGATCCTAAATGAGAATCTAGACTCCTTTGCAACCCTGCCACCTGCTTGTTCCCCGTTCACCAATGGGGCGTCTTCTCTTAACTTCAATCTCATAGGGCAAGCAATAAGGACACAATCTGCAGACATCTGCAGAAATAGTTCCTATGTAACAGGCAGTGAGCTTGAAAAATTCCTGAAATTTTGTTTCCCTCAACAATTTCCAGGAGACAGAATCTGAAATGAAGAAAGTGGAAGCAATAAAAGAGGAGGATTGGAAGAAGAATTATGAACAAGTGAGTTTGCTTGACCAGTTTCCTGAAGAGACTGATCTGCTGAAACATTGTTGGAATTTCAATCTTGTATTTTCTTCAGGAACAGGACATCCAGAAACTTGTGTCAGAGCTGAAAAGCGTGCAGAGCGAGATGCAAGTGCTGTTGAAGAAACAACATGAAATGCAAGTGCAGACCAGGCAGCTGGAGACCCAGCTGGAAGATGAGAGAAGGCAAAGGCAGCAGCTGGAAAATGAATGCCAGGTAAAGTGCTAACAGCATGACAAAGTGGTGAGACACCCCCGGAAGCATTTTTGTGCAATATCTATGGGGTTTTAGAAAAAGTGTTAGAAAGACTTTATGAACTTTGCGAAAAGATATTCCTACAAGTCATACTGTGTCTCCTCTAGAAAGCCCGATTAACAACTTAACATACATTCACTCTGTATCTGACTTGAGAGGGACAGGTTTGTTTTTTTAAACTATAGAGCCCTAAACTATTGACAATAAAGATTGGAGAATCCTTCCACTATATTGCAATTTTTCATTTGTGCCATGAAAAGATTGTATGGAGATTAACTACTTCTTTTTCTACCTAGAAACTGGAAAAAACAGTCAAACATCTGAAGAAATATAAAGAGGACACAGAAAAGAAACTAAAGGAAGCCAGCATGGAGTCAGAACAGGTGAGACTAGATAGCATTAGAATAATAATTCATTGAAAGTAAAAAGATAGTATTTCATCACGTGCACCAAGTAACCCTTTCAAACTCAGATACCTTTTAAAAAAAAAATTCAAGTTTTTATCTCTTCTCTGAATCACTTCACTTTAGTGTGACTTTTAAAAATAGCTTTTGTCCCCTGCAGCCTATTGTTTTTATCAGCTCAGGATATCTGTATTAACCAACCAAAAGTGTTGTGGCCAAGTAAATTGCCCCCCTGAGCTGCTCTTGTGTCACTCTGTATGTGACATCATGCAAAACCACATTTCCCACCCACCCTTCCCCTGCCCAAGAAGACATTTGTCCTTGCATCACTTCATCCTTGCACTACTGTACCACAATATCCAAATTATTATAGCTTGCACAGATGGTTAGGGTTGAAAATTTAGGAGTTTATATGTTTTATAGAGTATTAACCAGCATAAAGTAAAATAGAAAAAGTAATAGAGGTGCCCCAGCCTGAGGTCTTACATGCTGCTTAACAGTCCTAGTACCATTCTGTGATTAGAAAGAGACCTTATCTAAGTGATTAGAAAGAGACCTAAGACCTTAAAGAGCAAGGAGGTATTTCTTCAGGCAAAGTTAGTCTCCTGTCTTCTTCCTCAGGAGTGTATGGTACTCAGCATTCATTTTTTCTCCCCCTTCTTCCCAATGCCTCTGTATTTTATGCTGTGTTGGAGGCCCGTGTTGACTTCGTTACCCCCTAAGAGAGGGGCAACTTTGTAGTGAGGACTTCTCTGATACGTCCTTTTCACAGCAACAGAAGAAGGCATCATGGAGAGCTACACCTACATACAAGAGGAGGACTCGAGCCGTATCCTGGGCTGCTCTTTCTCGCACAGAGCTCAAGAACATGGCATGCATTAACTGTCCTCTCGGCCGTTCTAATTACACTGTTTTCCCTAGATCACAACTAGCCTAGAAGCAGCCCAGCGTTGGTTCAGATCTAAATTTGACAACCTACAGTTAGAAGCTGTGAAAAACCACCAGCCAAAAAACCCTGAAGAGAGCAGCTCCAAAAAGAAGGTAAAGAAAGCAAACACATTCATTTCAAAGGGGGAAGCAAATTAAAAAAGATAAAAGTATTTGATAGCGCATTATCAGTCAAGATTTCAGTTTCCTAAACTTTATTTTGTAGTTCCTTAACAGGAGTAGAAAAGACCCCTTTTCTAGTTCAGTTCACTTCCTCCTCTTTTGCCAAATGACATATTTAGACAGTAAAGAATATTCCAGGTACAGGATAGCTTCCAGGGACTATTCCTATACTTAGAAAAGTTCTGTTGCACATACTTCACGTTTTGTTGGTGCTCGTTAACCAAATACTTGTCTGAAAGCCAACAGCTTGTGTATTTTCTTCTCTGCATTCACCCATTTCAGTGGTTCTCCATCCCCTCCTCCATATCTTTCACAGATACCCTTTCAAAAGCTGCACTTACCTTGTTTGTGGAGATTCATCAGCCTTCTGCATAATGGATAGTTCTTATGTAGCTGTGTAATTAGCTTTTTAGAGATGTACATATTAAAATGGTAAAACTGTAATCTCTTCTTTTGCAATGACAAAGATTCCCCAAACAGTCATCAGTTTTGTAAAATGTTGTATCTTTTCCCAGGAGAAAAAGCAAGAAGAGCTTCCCACTCACACCTCCCTGAACAGCAGGGCAAGGACCCAGCACCTCCCAGCTCACCACCAGGAGGGCCCACGTGAGCTGGGCAGGAAATGAGCTCACTTGACCAGGTGACTCCCAGCCCAAGGAGAGCATCACCTGCCACCTAGCACCCAGCTGCTGGAAGAATCTTTAGGAACTTCACCTGACCTCACATAAGTCTGTATCACTGAGAAGGCCTTGCAAGGAAAAGGTGCTCACAGGACCCCCATATATAAGGGACCATAGGAACGATTGTTTGAGTCATAAATTCTGATTTGAATTAACTTGTACCTCTCACCTTGCCTTTTTGACTCGGGTGCTTTGTACTGGGAGGCTGATATTAACAAAACTACTAGTCTTTAGAAACTACTATTCTGCTACTTTATCACTACTGTAAATTATATGCTGTTTTTATGTGCTCCATCTTTGTTTTCATCACTTTTCTTTTACCAGCCTTAGACTAAGGCCTGGCAGGTGGTATCACAACAAAACTCCAGCTGGTTTGCAGGGGGTCCAGGTGAATTACAGAAGGGTGAGTCACGTGTCTGTGGCTGGATGCTGACGTGACTGGGACGGGGAGGAACCAGCAGGACTGGCTGCTGCTAATGTAGATGATACCTGGGTCATGAGAGAACATAAGCCTTGGGCTACTTTAAGAGCATCTAAGGAATGTATTAGGTGTGTGATGTTATACCACATGCCATCTTACCTTCATAAGAATTAGTGGAATTAATTCAGGCTATCCCACTGTGGAACAACACAGCAGGGAAAGAGTAGTTGAAGCAGATGACTCGTGTCATTTGTTGACGATGATTATAACATGGACATTTTTCATGCTTGTCCAACTAAGGCTGAGCTCATCTTCATTCTGGCTTACTCTTCCACGTGGTTTCAACACAACCTATCTTCAGTACAGGTGCTGTTGCACTCTCATCTGCTTCAGCAGAGCTGTTTGCAAACTCCTCCGTGATCAATGGTACTATTTATTTCTGTGGGATCTGCTCATGTTATTTGCAATACTTGTTTAGCTTAGGGGGGAGGGAAAATTTGCATACCTCTGGAGCCTAAAAGCCACCCAAGGACACACTGGAATTAGCTCATTCTACTCCTTCAGAAATTTGGTCCTACACTATAACTTGCGCAAGAGGACCCTATTCAAATTCATGGTGACCTTAGCTTCTGCTTGAGGGAAACGGCTGCTCTACAGAACCAAGGGGTGGCTGTGCACACTATTCAAGGCAATGCACTCCCTAAATTGGGCTGCTTAAAAGCAGGCCTATGTAATATGGCTTTAAGTTTGCCGCAGTGAAGCTGGTTCCATCAGAAATCAGTTGGCATCTATGCCACACCTGCTCCATAAAAGCTGCTTAAGTGGCTTAGCTCCACAGCCACAGCACCCTCAGGCAGCCAGCAGTCAACACTGAACTCTGGTTTTGCTTGCTGTGAACTCCATCTGTAGAGTAATCACAGCTGAGCAGCAGTCCTCTCAAACAGCACTTCCCATTTAACACGTTTGTTTATATTGAGTGTGCTTAAGTAGGTTCTCTAACAGGGGACAAATGATTGTGACCTTTGCCTGCGCAAAAGGACAAAGTGTATGGCAGCTGTGCTTGTGTGAACTGCATGTTGAAAGGGCAAGAGCACCCACCACCTCTCTCTTTTCCCTCTGCGGGAGCTTTTACCACCATTTTGAATACCCCATGGGCTGGTTCTTCATCCATGCCTTGTTCCAGAGTCCCCGGCTCTCTCTGGGGCCATGCAGCTGCTCTTACTTTGTATATTGAAATGCAAAGTCCAGTTATATAGATGTGGCCATTAAACTTGGCACTTAACATTTGCATAGTGACAGCCCATTCTGGGTTCAGCACATGCTGTTGCTTCTTCTGAAGGGGCTCAGGGTGGAAAGCAGTTAAGATACAGTGGAATTGTGAAGGATTACTGCAAAAAGGTTGGTTGTTTTTTTCCTCTCAAGCTGTGACCTTCAGCAAACATGGATAGCAAACAGCTTCCTGCACTGTTAATGCTGGTATCGGGTAAGCACGACTGAAAAGGTGCCTTCACAAGCAGTCTTTTAGCATTGAGTTAGTACTTTATAGAAAATGGCTTTTCAGCAATAAACAGCTAACGAAATTATCACAGTAAACCACAGTTGACAATATATGTAGTGCATTTGACCAAAACTGTTACTAATTCTCTTAGTAAGGCTTGAGGAATATTCTTAACATGCTGACAGGTGAGACTGACACTGATTTAAGTATTCTTTCCCTCTTGGTCTCTTGTTCTCAGTGATTTATGAAAGCTTTCTCAAAATTGTAATGGCCAGATTTCAAGCTTTTCCTGCCTTGCTGTTTGTTCCACACATTCAAAGCCAGGTGGGAGAGAGCTCTGAGGAACCTGATCTAGTTGAAGGTGTTCCTGCTCATTGCAAGGGGAAGTGGACTAGGTGACATTTAAAGGTTCCTTCCAACCCAAACTGTTCTGTGACTTTACATTTCAGGAAAATAGTCCTTACTAAGAAGAATTAGCAAAGGTGTTGGGTTCATCTCTCACAGTGTTCTTGTGAGCATCCATAAACCAAGCTACAGCCAGGTAAGCCTAAAGATGACCATAACACGGGCCAAAATAAATCCCATACAGACACTTAGACTCCAAGAAACATTGGTGTTTCAAACTCACAGTCCTCTGTTGTATCCTCCATCCCTCACATAGAGTACAATGATGAAATGTGCAGTAGGTGTTCACAACTTCACTGTTTGAAAAAGAATTGCAAAGCAAGGGCACTTTATTAGCAGTATTTTGGTGACACGTGGGTTTACACTTACCCAGTTCTGTGCTGGAGAGTAGAGCTGTGGCTTTGTACTAGAAGCCCACAGCCATTTTCTGTACGTACCTCGTGTTCTGGGCTTTGCTTTTCCTTAAGCTGGTCAGCTCACGTGGGCTGTGCCTCTTCAAACTTCTATTTATTGGGAAGGTCATGTTCCTGCAGCATCTGCTTTGGCTGGAGTCTGGTCTAGTCTCATCTGTCACTGCTGCACCATTACAATATAATGCATTTATAATAGGCCATAAAAGTGAAATCTAAGTAAAAGACCGTTTATCTCGTAAGTGTAAATGCAAGTTGGATGTAGCTAAGGAAAAATCTATCTTCATATGTAGTTTCATTCCACAAGCACTTGAGAAAGCTTTAGATCATTGGCATTGAGACAAGTAGTATCTCTTCCTTCCAGATACGCAAAATTGTTTAGAACACTGTGTGCTAGCAATATTAATTTTCCAGTTCATAATGACTGGGTTTAATTAAACACAAGTTTCTGTTATTTGGTGCTTAAAAACAATCTAGAAAGCAGTTTAAAAGTCATCAGCATTCAGATTGCATTTTTCCTTCATATTTGTATGAATGCTGAAGATTAATACCTCCTAGGTTTAAAAACAAAACAACTTCAGAATTCTAGCAGCAATAGGGATCAGAAATAAATTAATAGTAATGCCTTGATGATGGTCAATTTTCAAGACAACTCTTAAAAAAAAAAACCCAGAACCTTCCTCTATGCCAAGTACATTTAAAAAAAAGTACAAGCAATAGGATACAGAGTGTTTCAGACTCAGCTTTGGAAAAGAATACTATAAAGGGAATCTGTGTACTGGATCTCTGGCTCCTGTTTCCTAAGCATTAGTTCAGTGCTGAGGGCTCTATTTCCTGGGACACGATAAACGTTTCTGTATGAAGGGACAGAAGTCATTTGCTTCAAGAAGGAAAAATAATCAACAGGGTTATAAGATGTAAAAAAGCCAATAAAGAATAATGAAAACTAAAATGGAAGAATATCTACCCCAAGATGATGGAACAATACTATGTTTGCACACACACTGTTCACACAGCAAACAGCTGTTGAGTGATGAGTTATCACAAAGAATAAGAAACTAAATGGAGGTAAGGGAGCCAATTCTCTCTCTTCTGCAGTTTATGACTATCCCAGGCTTACATAATTAAAATGGTTATTTAATTTACAGTTCTGCAAACTTGGCCTGGGATTTGTATTTAAGCAGCCAAGCACTGCTGCCAAGTCAAACATGCCATTCTTGTCTGAGTTAGTGAAACTTTCTTGGTATTTCCCTCCCCTTTATATTCTCACTACGGCCCAGCATCTCTCTCGTGAAGTGGACGTGCAATATATTGTAATTTAATATTTGATTTGAGATAAAATTGCCTTACCTTTAAAATTAATCTAGGCAAGGCCTGTTTCTTAGTGGCCGATTGCAATGGTATGAAATGATGTCAGAACACAAACACAGGTGAGAGTGGGCTGAAAGCAAACCGTTTGCCCCGATACCGTAAGGAACAAGACTGCTTGGGAGGCAAATGCACGGTTTCTTCTCTGTTCAGCAAGGTAGTTTGCTGAAAACTACTTTTCAGCCTTCTTTTGCTCTAGCACATAACATATATCCATTTTTATATATACCTATAGCTATATACTATCTTTATTTATGATAAAGCATTGCATCCTGCTTCTCTTGCTGGGGTGGAAGGAGTGTGCTTCCACCGTCATAGGGTACTGCTCAATTGTCAAAAATAATTAAAAACGCAGACCATTTGTAATGTATGTTCAATAATAAGCTGTAGGATAGTATTATAGCGATTTTTACTATAAGCTATTCAGTAGGATACACGTTTAGTGAGAATAAGTAAACTTTATCATTAACCTCAGAACTTTTATTATTATTTTCTTAACAAGTTCAGAAGAACAAAGGTCACACTGATTTCAGTAAAACAGAAATCAATCTCCTTCAAATAGATCAACCTGCTAGGAATATAAGCTCCCAGAAAATTGTGAATACTTTAAAGAAATCTAAATATTGAGTTCTCCATCCTCTAGGGATTAGTACGAACCCCTTTCTTTTATACCGTATCAATGTTCCACATTAAAAAACCCTCATCACCAGTGACTATGGCTTCTTGAACAACCTCACTGATACCTAGTTGTAATAGGACACATTTCCTAAAAGCCCCCCAGTAAACCCCCACGGGGCTTGGTCATCACTGTCTGATTCTATATCCAAGGCTGAAGACCAGAGTACAGAGCAGGACATTGAAGAAGAGCCAGTAACAGACACACGTGAGCAGGTCGGCCCTGTGCACAGCTTTCCATCTCCATGTGCTACAGCTCTAATGTCAGAAGTAGAGAAAGTCCATAAAACTGTCTGTGGTCCCAGCCATGTCTCTGACCATCCACAGAAACAGCTGTAGATGAAACCTGTTTCCCCAGCGCCGCACGACGCAAGGGTTAAATCAGAGTGTCCGTTCCACTTCCCCCAGACCTCATCACACGACAGCGTAGGTGTACAGCATCTTTTGAGCCATTCTAGTATTGCCACTGCTCTGATAAATAAGCGACAAGTTAAAGGCAGTATCTCTTCTTAAGTCTGTCTGATCAGTCTCTATTCCCTGTGAAAATAATGATTAAGAAAAGTTACCTATATGCAAAAGTAGTATAAAACATGAGTAGCAATTACAGTGGAATCAAATCATGTATTCATCATCTACATAGGCTTTCAGAGCCCTCAATATAAGAAGGATGTGGACCTGATGGAGCGGGTCCAGAGGAGGGCCACAAAAATGATCATGGTGCTCCGAGGACAGGCTGAGGGAGCTGGGGTTGTTCAGCCTGGAGAAGAGGAGGCTCCGGGGAGACCTAATAGAGGCCTTCCAGTACCTGAGGGGGCTACAGGAAGGCTGGGGAGAGTCTGTTTACAAAGGCCTGTGTGACAGGACAAAGGGCAATGGGTTTAAACTGGAGAAGAGCAGATTTAGATTAGACATTAGGAACAAGTTCTTTCCAATGAGGGTAGTGGAGCACTGGAACAGGTTGCCCAGGGAGGTGGTTGAGGCCCCTTCCCTGGAGACATTCAAGGTGAGGCTCGACAAGGCCCTGGGCAACCTGGTCTAGTCGGGGGTGTCCCTGTGACTGTGGGGGGGTCAGACTAGATGACCTTTGGAGGCCCCTTCCAGCCCAGATGATTCTATGATTCTATGACATATAGAAACAAAAGTAGTAGTATTTCTTGTGGCCTCCCTCTGTAATGAGTTTCCACCTTAATCACCAGAGAGTTACATAATTCCATACTCAAAACATTAGCTGTAAATTAGATAGTCAGCTCGTAAAGCAGGGAAGTATTATCTTAATCTGTCTTTGTACACAAAGATATTTCTTTCTACGATCAGCAGGTGAATAAAGCCTGTATCTTGTACACGATCACAAGATGGCTGCTTTGAGCTCCCAGCGCTGCCCAACACCCCCGTTTCTTACCTGACCAACCCTTCCTGTTCTCTAAATACACTTGAAATTTTCCTACCAGCCCACATCAGAGTGAGGCAAAAACCTTCTGTCAGAGCAGGCTTGTACAAGTATGACATGTCAATTAGCATGAGCTAATACAGATCAATTAGAGAAAAATCATGGCTCAGATGCATTTAGGCTTTCTTCAAACCTGTTCACATTGCTCCAGCGTCCTGTTTTATGGCATGGGGGACTATATAGAACTTCCAGTTATAAGTTAATGCTTGTAATACATATTTAAAGTTCAGCTGCTTTTTCAGATAAAGTTGTTTAGCGGCCTTTTTTTGCTGCTGCTTCAGCCTATTAGTAAATCCCTCAAAATTCATAAACTTTTGAAACTAACACATGTTTAAATACATTACCAGGTGACAATCAGATTTGGGCTCCCAATGACAGGAATTACAACAGAAATTAAAGGAAATTTCAACTACACAGATTTTAAGTACCTCTTTTAACTATGGCAGAGAAATTATTACCATTGACCTGACTTTGTGACTGTACCTCACTTGGAAAGACACAGTACCTCTAAGGTGAGAGGAGGAAGCTCGAGTACTTTTTGGTAGTAGTGGATGGCCAGGTGCAGCAACCCCAGCTGGTGCAGCCCACGGCCAAGGTTGTAGAAAGACTCTTGGCACGGCCCACGCAGGTCCAGGTACCGGTGAAGGAAGGAGAATCCCTGCAGACATATTGTGCACCTTTGTGAATGCTCCCTTTAAGGAGGTGGCAGTAAAATGACGCTGGAGAACACCTTTTATACATGTATCTATTAGGACTTTTGATCTCTGCTTCCCCACAAAACCACATGCAAGTCGAAGGCAAAAAGTTAAGTCACATTTGGTTGCTGAGACCATAAAAAGCGTGCTCTGTCAGTCTCACTGATACCATTGACAACAATGGGGAGATCTTTTTAATTAATTGAAGGCATAGTTATTTAGTACAGTGACTTATGGCCCTAGCCTGATAAATATATAAGTACGTATGTGCATATGAAATATACACACAGATAAGACTTGTTCACGTTCAGAAGAGCTGACCACTTTAAAAAACATGCAACCAAAGGGCAAACTATAGCAACACCTTATTTTTCTTTTAAAAAAATCTTTAAAAGATAACCCTTCCCTATTTAGTTTTTTTAAAAGGAAAAAAAAAATCCAGGCCTTCATTCCCTTTCCTTCACTCTGTGCCTTGGATAGTGACAAGAAATGGTTTAATACTACACCTTCTCAGAATTTTATAAAATTCTGAATTCTATGAAGCACATATCAAAGTATTATTTCTGGAATATAACCATATTCTTTTCTTGGTCTTGTGCTCCATATGAATGGTTTCTCGAATACCAGTTATTAGGGAAATTATCAGTATATCCTTTTATAAAAAGTGGCCCAAAATAAACACCAACGAATAAAGGCATGAAAAATCCATGTATCCTCAGCAGCAGGCAAGAGTTCACATCCCTTCTTGAGGCCAGCAGATGTTTTACTGCAAAGTCTCCAGCAGAATTTGAAAGGAAACTCACACCCAGCAATTTCAGTGCTGTGCTTTAACAAATTTCAAGTCAAAGCATCCTGTAATTGTTATATTTTTTCATTTTGCTTTTAGTTTAAAATTAAAATATATGCTTATATATTTAAACTACAAGACTAGCAGAGCTCCAGGTGTACATAATTTCATTGCCAACCTTAATGGAACAAACTGGTCTCATTTATAGACTGACATGCCATAAAGCAAGGAAAGTGATTTTTCCTCATCTGTAGGAGGTCCCAGCCTACCGGTGTGTGTTACCATCTCTTCATCACTCCAGGGTTGTATGATGCTATAAAGATGAATGGCATTAGACCAGAGCTATCTCCCATTCAGAACACAAAGAGGCATACAGTATTATTTCATGTTAAAATGCAGTTTCTCATTTGAAAACTGAGAAAACAGCTCTGGGGGAAACAGGAGACAGAAGAGGAGAATTCAGAAGGGAGAAACAGAGGACATAACTTTTTCATCCTCTCCCGTGCATTTCATTTTGGTACCACTTTGGAACACAATGACTCTGTTGTAAATAGAGGACTTTCTTTTTAGGGACCACATAAGTAGAGAAGACAGCTCCTTCAACGTGAGGAATTAGTTCAGGCACAAGCAGCTAACGATCATAATTTAGGTGACCAATATGTCACTGCAGTTGAATCAACTACAACAGGAACAAGAGAGGATATAAAAACACCAAGTATAATAAGCAAGAAATGAGAAGAGAGAAATCAGGGAACAGTATTGCTAGAGGGTAATATAAATAGGACATCGTTGAAGTGTGTTACAGAAAGAGAACACAGCAGCCCATATGAGAAAGACAGGCTGATTACAGAAAGAAGTGGATAAAAATATTAAAATTAGGGAAAAGTTTGCAAGTTCAAATTGTCTTAAGTTGGATACTGACATAATTGGTACTGGTTTAGAGTAGCTGAGGAGCTATAGCTTTTGTCAAAATCTACAGCTACAGGTTTTCAGTAATTTCAGAAGTCAGGGGAGCTTGGGATCCTCTCCATATTCTGCTGACTCCAAGCTCATTGGCCACAGGAATTAATAGACATTTAATGTTAATGAAAATACTTGGTGGAGAGTAGAGGAAATTACTTTCAAGATTCTGTTTGGGAATAATCAGCTTTTGGTTTGTAACTGGATCTGGCAGATGAAAGACAAATGTGAATAACGAAGCTGAAGAACTGAGGGTAACCTAAACTGGAGTTCACAAGATCTTTACAGAGAGAGCTATAAGAGGCGACTAAAAGGGGAAAGAGAAAAGGAAGACAGGGGAAAAAACACCCACTTTCTAAGTCTGTAAAGTTTGCTTCAACAAAGCAGTTTATGAGGCATGTCTATGAAGGGCACGCGGCATAGATTCTACTTTACAGGACTTCAGAGCAGGGCGGGGTGAGAAGAAAAATTTAGAAGAAAATCCAGACTACAGCCATCAAGACTGAAATTAGTAATATTTTTACCAACAGCTGGCAGCTGCTGACATCTATGTGAGTAACTGTTGTATACACACAGCAGAACAAGCTACATTTAACTAAAAGGATTGGAGATTCAGATGGGTATAACTACAGTTCAAAAGATTCAGATGGGTATAACTACATCTGGGTTCATGTTTCACCACTTTCCTCTTTTGAAAGGCCATATAAATTATGAAAAGTTACTTAAACAGAGTATGTTGCAGCCATCACTGTCTGAAAGATACTAAGCCAGGAAACACTAAAAGTAAAAATAATCAAATTAACTCACCTGTACTAGGAGAGCATGCCTTTTCAACACATATTTCTGAGAAGCCATGTGGATGAAAGTCAAGCCAATACAAAGACTGTACAGAGGTTCATCTGGGTTTGCACGAAAGGCTTGCACGTACTGTCCTAAAAGCAAATAACTGAATCAAGATGTTTGTTGTGAAAAGAATTCCTTAAAAATTTAAGGACAAAAACGAAAATCTTCAAATTAGAAGTGTGAACTAAGAAAAGAAATGGTTTGATATAGCTACATCAAAACACACAGGAAAAAAAAAGATAAAATAAAATGTTGTATTTTCAGCACTGCTTGGATTCTGAAGGAAGAATGCAGACTGTGATGCAAAAATATCATCAGAAAACAAACAGACACAGAAGGGAAACATGGTCCTTGCTGGGATTTGTATCCTTGAGGCCACACATCTTAACATTTGGAGAGCTTGACTCAAAGTAGTAGGTTTACTTCAAAGGCCTGCTAAAAATGTCCAACCAAATTTATTTGCTGTTTAAACTGGTCTGTTTCTGTCATTCTTATTCTTTATTATCGTTGGCCTTTGCAAGTTAGCTATATTTGCAAGGTGTGCTAAACATGAAACGTGCCAGCTTAATGCTTTTTAGCAAAACTCTAGCGATGCTTTGATTTGTGTACAAAATAATTCAAGCACCAGACTGTGAAGCCACCTGTACGTTTCTAATGTATGAAAAAAAAAAAAAAAAGACTTTAAGAAATATTGCTGAGAACAAAACATTCACTTGTTGTATTTGCTAATATTAGAACATTAAGGATATTACCAAGAGCGTGCTTGAAGCTGCCAGACACAAACGCATTGTGCCCATTGAGGACACAGAGCGCGTGATTATCAGGATTCTTCAGCATCAGGCGCAGGCAAAAGCGATGGTGACGGACGTCCTGAGATTGCATAGTAACTTGATTGAAGATGTTCCACAGCTGAGGTTTATTGACATTTTCCATTACCATGATTCTATAGAATGAGAAGTATACAAGAAATTAGTGAATGCTATGTAATAAATACTGTATCCGCGATAAAACCCCAACAGCTTAGGGAAGAACACAAAGAAGAGACACTCCAAGAGCAGGCCAGGGACTGTGGCCAAGTTAAGAGTGAAAGACAGAACTAATGGTTCTGGCCAAATAAACCAACCTATTGCACTATGCATTTTTTAGAATCAGAGTCTCTCGGAAAGCTCCTTTGGTTTCAACAGACTGTTATAGCTAAAGCTGAAAAGCATGAGCCTGCTTCCTTTAGCAGTATTTTCATCAGTATGACTGCAGCCTCAGTGGAAGCTCTACCTTCTCAGTACCCCACCTGATATAGTTGTATGCTTTTCTGAAGTTCTTGTCCAGAATTGCAGCAGAGAGCCCAAAGTATTCCAGCTCCTTGCGCTTTTGTCTATCATCATAAAACGAGTAATATTCCAGCGAAGAATCCACTAGTAGCTCTGCCTCCTTGTAGCGGGAGAGGTCACACAAGGAATATATAGCCTTCAGGAGGAGGTTCCACCAGTCATCTTTCGTCAGAACACTCGTGAGAACAGCAAAAATTGCTAAAAATATTGAAATCAGTAAGTTGAGAAAATTAAAAGATGAGAAAAAAAAAAAAGGGTGCATAAAGCTGATTTTTTCAAAAAAAATCACTCGTAAAATACTCACTTTGTTCAGTCTAAGTGCAGTTTGTAAAACATCAGCCAAAAAACAGTGAAAACTTGGGAACAAACATCAAGAAATATACACAGTTCAAGTTGTAAACACACTACAATAATTACATTAAAATTCCTCTTTCTAATTACCAAATGGTGCTAAAGGATGTGCAGTCTGGCTCAACCGAGTCTGGGCCAGTTTAAAAAAATCACACCACTTAAAACGTACATTTCTGTTATCTTCTAGATTTGTGTGGATTATATTTGCACTGAGGAGAATGTGTGAGCTCTAAAGGTCTTTCTCAATCTGAATTATTCTGTAATCTTACTATTATTCTCTGGATGGGGTTTGTTCCCTTAAGTTATATTGTCTTCATTTTTGCCCAAGAAATAAAGCAATGTTAACATGCAAAATAGTAACGTTTACTTCATTTTTCAGAACTAAGGAGTTCATCTTGTTGCTTTGTTTTTAATAAACATTTGTTACCTTTCGCATCGCAATTTGCTGTCTCTTGGTCGTCGTTGTCAGAAATTTTATCCCTTGACACCTTAATAAGATAGAGGTGTCTCTCTCCAGATTTGGAACTAGAGATCAAACACACCTGAGCTCTGCTCATGGCTACCTAGAAACAAATTTAAGGGCAGCACTTCAGATTACATTAATACATCCTACAACAAAAGCAGTTTTATGGCAAATCCATCTTGCTCATGTTGCACCCAAAACAGTTTGCAACTTAGAAATGCCACAATAGAGCAAGAACATGAGAGAAAATATTCCCAAGAGGAGCATTATCTCTGCATTGTCTCATGCTCCAGTGCAAACTGGGCTATGTAAAAGGAAGATACAAACCTTTAAATGACTTAAAAGACTTTTCCTTGTATTTCTTGATATCAAAACTATCTGCACATAACAAGAACAATGCCTCTCTGTATCAGTTTCAGAAATACGTGGAGAGCTATTCAGCCAATATAATACAGCAGTAATAGTTCTGACCAGATGGATAAAACTGAGGGCTAAAACAAAAACCATTTTAACACAAAGCCACAACTACTGTATTTACTAACTAAACAAATTCTTCTTTGGTCATTTTATCGTGAGAAAATATAAAATAAATTTTAAAAAGAAATTAAAAGGAAAACAGTTGAAATAGAAGCCAGTACCAACGTTTGAAGAATGCACTACGCTGACTGCTAAAAAGGTAAGAAGTAGCTTTAGTGTTCAACGGGTTCTATGCACTCTGAGAAACAAACTGGCTTACCTTCAACAGCATGGCCAGCATTGTAAGTAAAGTGTCTATGTAGCCATACATCTTGCCTTGGGAATACAACAGTGTTGAACGATGGAGGAGTAGCTTTAATTCCTAGATAATAGTGAACATTATTATTCAACCTCTTGCACAGAGAGTGAGATCATAAAACAAACAATTTTGACTCAAGACAATTAGTATAGGATTGTAAAAAGCTTATAGAAAGCTGTAAGAATCTTAGCAGCAGCAGGAGGTAAGATCTCCCTAAACTGCCCTGAAGTTCAAATTCTCAAATTTCAGAGAAATTCAGCATAACTCTTACCTATAGTGAAAGTGCTGCTGGGGAGGGGATATAGACCCTTTTCTAGGCCGTCTGTTACCATCAGCAGAGGCCAAACCACGTGGCTCGTATGTAGCAACTGCTGATCAACTTGATGAAAAGTGACTGGCTTTGTGACTTGGCGTCAGGATTGGTGTCAAAATGATTGGCAACAAAGAGGTTGTACGTCACACAGAATTAATTAATAAGGTGGGAGAGAGGAAATATTGATAAAACAGTCAGGGAGAAGAGCCAAGAGGACTCATCCCTGATGCTCTGAAAGCACACCACCCTGTAGATAAGTCAGTCTCAATCCCTGGGCCTATACAGTTGATCTTTTTGACCACTATCATAGTTTAGCAGAACAATACATCCTAAACTGGAAGGACAGACCACTTTACCCACCTGCTGGGCAGCATTAGCATCCTGAGCCAGTGTATCTGGATCATACATTGGTTCCAGAGCCTCCAGAGCTTTCTCAGGTCGGCCCAGCTGCTGCTGAAGTGTTGAAAGTGAGATTCTTGCATCCAGATGCAACGGAGCAAGATCAACAACCTTGGCATAGCTCTCTGCAGCACGCTCCATGTGCCCCAAAGCCTTCAAGCACTCTAGAAATACCATATACAACACAATAGACTTAAATAGCAGAAAAAAAGGTTTCAAAGCTTGCAAAATAGTTAATATACTTTTCAGATACCTCTTCAGTTAAAACCACCCAAAACATGCATTATTAAAGAGAAAATATTCAGAAATCTGTACTGACGCATTCACAGCTTCACTTAAAGCATCATCAGCTGACACAGGGTGGAATGCAGAATAGATTTCACCTACATGAAAATAAAAGTAATTTTTGCTGAAGTGAATTTCAGCCTAGAGGAAGAACGACAAAAATGCTCCGCGACAAGGCTGTCCTCACAAACTCCAGCTACCGTTCTGCAAATACCAATGATCATTCAACACGAGAACCTAGAATTCCAGTGATGTTAGATAAAGGTCCCTGGGAATGCTCAGCATTGCATTATCATCTCTCAGCAGCTCCTGCTCCCTCTCACCCGCATGCCGGAGCCAGACAACGGCCAAGTTGTATCGTTCTGAGCAGACAAGGGAGCTCAAGAGGGGCAGCGCCGAGTTGTATTCTCCAACGTCCAGAAACGCCTCCGCAACGTCCAAATACAAGTCACCCATTTCTTCTGGGTTCTGTTCCACCAGAGTGGTCAAAAGAGGCTGTAAAACAACCACACAAAACTCTAAAAAATCACACACAACCAACATTTCTTTAAGATGCAGTGACTGGAAGCTTACATTTTTTATGTGACGATTTTCAGTCTATTTGCATTCTGAAACACGTTTCCTTTATTTAAATGTTAGTTTAAAAGTGAAAAACAAAGACCTGAATTTCAGAATTCCTGAAAAAGCCACATTCTTCTATTCTGGACATTTTACATCCAACAGATCAAAGTGCCCACCAGTGATGAGCACCCTAAGAAAGAACAGATTTCAGATTTAGTAGGGCTTCAAAACAAAGCAAAGATGTATTCCTTTGCGTTCAACAACTTTGCAGTGTGGCCCTGGGCCTGTCACAGCTCGAAGGCTGTGATGTACTGTGCTTCAGTACTGCTTCCACTGAAGACATAATTTATAAGGACAAAAACAATGTTTCTGCCATTACCGGTTTGCTAGGTTTCTCTGTTGGAGTGGCAGGGAAGCAAAATAATCTCCACAGCTTTCTTAATGACCTCAGTCATATAAAGACAGGAAAAATTCCTTGCTTTGGCAATTTATTAGAACATCCTCCAACTTCTGAGCTGGTTTCTACTTACATTGAGCGGCTCTAAGATGTTCAAGTGAACCAAGCACACCATCAGCTTGACCGTGATGTCTATGGGAACGCCCTCAGGTATGCTGCAGCTGACCTTCTCCACAGCTGTGAGAAGATAAAGAATTTATTTCTGAATCCCCTGTCTTTAACAAGCACTTCACAAGATCTACGTCCCCTCCAGGTCACGTTCAGAAGGAATACATGAAGAAAATACATGAAGAAAATGTACTCTCATTGACTAGCAAATGTTAGTGTAGGCCTGCCCTCTCCCTTTCTTCTACATCTTTGCCAGCAGTCAGAACAACTTGTTCCTATTATCTCTGACACCAGTAATTTCATCTGAAGTATCAAGTGCTGTCAGTCTGCATCGACTTCAACAGCAGGATCCGGTAGGACGTGCTTAGAGTCCTCGCCCTCTTAAGATGTGCTTGCTACACAAAGCTTTTCTTTAGCAATTTATGCACCTGTGCTCTCTTCTCCTTGCTTTCTGCAGGAAAGACCCTGCATTAAGCTATTTGTTTTCATTCAGCTAAGTCCTGTGTGGCAGGGATCTGGCTGTATACACTGTTACACAGTTAATACAGAACTTTACACAACAGACAGACAGAATGCAACCTGATGACAACGGGAACACAAGACAGAGTAGGTACCCACAACAGTGCTAGCAAATTAGGGGTCATACAGTAAAACTTCATCATTGTATTTCCTTCACATGCAGTCATGACACCTCCTTAATTACCCTGTTTAAGTTCTCCTTCACCTTAATTCTTACATCAGACAGTCAAAGGGTGATTGCTATAAACTGAGAAAACTGATTTGTAACATAAGGCTTCCCTATTACCTTCTAGATTCACATCCAATTACTACAAATCACAACGCGCAGATTAATTAACCATCCTCTGAACATGTCAATAACCAGCATGAGAGTAACTACTGATAAATTCTTAAGAACTGAAAAATTTTCTTTTCAAAGCGGGTAAGCCCTGGAAGAATGCTTTTGGTTTTGGTGGCTTGGTGGGTTAGAAGCTGTGAGTAAAGAAGACAGTACACAAGAAACCTCTTCTGGATCAAGCCCTATTTCCCTGCTGTTAGAAGTCATTCCCTAATTTTATATGACTGCAGCATGGTTCCTGAGCATCTGATCAGCTCATATACTTGTATGAAATACAAAAATTGAATTACTTACCTGCAGCACTGGATTCAGCAACTGCATGACTTTGGTCCTCAGTCACTGCCTCCTGGCTTTTCTGAGTTTCATCCACTTCCCCTGTATCTTTTTAAAAAGATTAAGAGATTACACTAGTAGAACCAGCTAAGCCAAAAGTTACTCAGTTTTGAATCTGTACTTGATTGGTAGCTTAATCTGAAAAGCAGGCTTCTAAATATTATTTTTTTAAGGACAGCAAAGCAGGAAGCATTCAATACCATTCCAAAGCAACTGAGGGCATGGAACCAAGCTCTTGGGTAGTTCAGAAGCTTTGTCTTACAAAATTACACACCCCAGGTAACTTGGCAACACTGCTTTAATTCCTAGACTCATTATACTTTTGCTTCTTATAAATCATCTGTTAAAAGTGTCTATCAGGACAGTTGTTCATTGATTTACCAGGTCTATTAAAGCTGCAAAAGGCCAAGAGAAATATCTTATACTACATTGTGTTTGGATCAATCAGGTTGCTGAAACAACCAACTAGTTTAATAACAGAACAGACTGTCTGCTTACAGAGCTGGAATGCTGTGATCATTCTGCAGCCCAAACAAACATTTCCAGACTTAAGCAATGACTTTGACAAAGCACGTTTCTCCAAAACAATCTACTTTATTCAATTACAAGCTAATATCCCTAGATGTCTATATACCAAACCATTTAAATGTTTAATAACAGGAGGAGGATTGATGAAGAAGATTTTTCTCAGGTCAAAGGTTGATATTCTTGACTACAGATGTGACTAAACTTATGTAATTTTTTTTTCAGAAGCTATTCAGCTGGCAGAAATAACTGGCCTCATGTGAACGCTCTGAGGAATGTTTAGAACTTTAAAAGGCCTCCAGTTGCCTGGAGAGCAGTCCTTGTCCTTAATGAGTCAGCAGGTCGCATTGGACATCAGAGTAACTCCTTATAGAAAGCTGAGGTCGTGCTACACAACTCATTATAAACACTGAAAAGTTTCAAAAGAGAAAAGCCTGTCGACATGCATTAAAATATACCCATGAGTTCAAAAGGTAACGGAAAGAAAGATGTCATATTAGATGAAGAGCAAGGTCATACTAACCGCTTGGTACCTACTTACCTTTTTTCTCCTCGGATGCACTTTTTTCTGATGCTTTCTTTTCAAGTACAATTCCTGTAAAATCCGTAATAACCTAAAAAAGACAAGTAACTTGGATCATTTTAAAGATTTAAAGGGTATATGGTGTAACTGGCCCACGTGGCAGTTGTTATAGACATCACAAAAGTTATCAGAAGAAAAGCTACAATCATTTCACATAGAGTTAATTGATTGAGTTTGATCATCTTATGTCTTTGTCTGCTATTTTTTGACTACTTAGATGATTCAGCCAGCATCTCTTCAGCAAATACAAGTTACTTTCATCACAACTAGAAAGGTTTTTAAACTTCATAGCTTTTTTTAATGCCTTTTGGAAGGCAGAAAAAGAAAGCAAAGCACCAGGTAAACAGATAAGCTCTCTACAAATCTTTCCAAGATGCTCCAAGGATTTCTCAGCTTTATAGACTGCAAGGAAACTGTATGCTTTGTCTCAGATAATAACTAACTAACTAAATAAATAAATAAAATTCACAAAAGTCAGCTACATACTGACTTTTCACAACAGCCCTGGTCATATAAATCATGACCTCAATTAAACTAGTATAATTCAATAGAACAACTAATTAAAAAAGAAAAGTCAAAGACACACAATTCAGGACATTCACTTGCCATGGGGGAGGTGCGAGGGGAAAATGCACAAATAGAAAGGACTGTTTGTCTAAGACCCAATGCACTTTGGTATTTTTGTTCATGAATTGTAAAGTAAGTATTTATATCATTACTGTTCCCAAAACATGAGTGATAAACACAGAGTACACTGTCCTTAGAGGAACATACCAATGACTGTATTAAGATAATTATTTTTTAAAGGCTCGGTTTACCAGCTGAAATACAGGTTCAGCTATCTAGGAACAAGAATCACAGGAACAGACCTGAGAAGAACCATCAAGAAGAAACAGGGGAACAGTTCAAGGATTGAGTACTGTATTAATAAATCTGGCAGCTGAATACTGGGTACATAAATTAACTGATTTTTAAAATGGGAAGAAATATAGAGAAGGGTGAGAAGAATTGTTTGCATGCTACTCATGCTGTACACAGACAGAGATAGATCTAAATAAAATAGTAAGGAGAAAACAAAAAGGGGTAATGAAAATCAGCAAATAAGAACATTCACAAGGAGAAAGTCCCAACTATTAGTGTTTTTTCAATCCACCTGGGAAAGTATAACAATGGCCAGACATTAAAGACTTTCTTCGCAAAGCCAGACCACATCAACTGGGAAACATGCCTCAAAAGTGAGGGTTAAAAACCACTAGAAAAAATTGGGAACAGCTAAGCCATCTTCTCCAATTCCTGATGCCTTAGAGTCAAGATGTATTGTCTTTCTGAAATGTGTGCTTGATGCTCAAGGCATAAATTATTAGTTGTAACACAAGTATGACAGATAAAGCAACAAGAGTCTGCATTTGAACCATTAGACTCCTGAGTGTCATCCATTTAATCTTCAACTTAGAGAATACCCTTTGCTGGTAGCACTCACAAAAACAGGTCGTAGGTCTTCTCTGGCTACTGAGCTTATGGCAATTGTAGAGAAGGAGAGGAAGGATCCCAAAAATTTAAACCTGGAACAGCATATAAGTCTATCAGCCCACAACCTATTAAATCAAGCCATTAACTTCAATGCTAATTGTTACAGAACTAACAGAAAGTAGTAAGTGATCAGCTCTATGACCATAGAAACATGACCATACCTAAGCACTACAGGCATATCAACTGTCCACCCTGATTGGCAAAGAGGTGCTGAACAGAGTATAGAAATACATTTAATTCCCATACCGCCAGTGCTTTGTCATACTGTTTGGAAGAAATATATAGTTCAGCTGCAATATTAACATCTTCCATGGAGACAAGGCTCTGGTGTTTAGTAAAGGCTTCTTCTATTATCTCAATAGCAGAGGTCACATCATTTGCTTCATAATAACTCCTATAAAACACAGAGATGAGATGCTAAGTATTTAACATAAATGAAAGGATGTACATTGAACATTAGCAAAATTATTTCTGTTTTTCGTTTATTTTTGTCTATTAGCAAATGTTTTTATTAGCAATAGTAAGTTACAAAAGACAGTGAGAAAGAGGGCGGTTTTTCTTTCATTAGAACTGTTGACAATTTTTATGTATTTCGAATAATTACCATTATTTTCTGTCCTATGTGTTAGGACATCATTGGACTTTTCATTACAGAATCACCCATTTCAAGCCAGGTATCAATGACGTATCACATTAACCTGGTTCCAGAAAAACCTCCAATAATATTATTGTTAAAATACATTTCCTCACAATTTTTTTTTGTGTGCATTTCTCAACCATGAACACAAAAAGACTTCACAAACTTCTTTGAAACAAGCCAGTAACAGCTTTCTACAAGTTCTTCATGAGAAAGCTGAGAGATAAGTAGTTAAACAGCTTACTAAAAACTGTTAAGAGAGCTACACCACAATCCTGCTCTGCCTCAGGCAAGCTTCTGTGACTTGATCTGCTTTCACTATGAGAAAAGGGGAGGAGGCAGATTTTTACTTGCTCCAGAAACAAACCACAAATGACATATAAATTATATACTGCCACAAATGGTTTGTATTTTAGATTGAAGAGTTTCTTTCATTCAGATGTGCTGGCGATAAGTTTCCAGGTCTCCAGTGATAATACATAGACACAAAATGTACTGCATTTGTATGTTGTTATGTACTATTGGCATCTTTCCAGTCATCAGTATTTGCATTTTATTCCCTTACTCTAAAAGAACACAACACTTCTAAGATGATGCTTTGGTCCTACACAGTGTAATGCACACGTCAGGCTTCGGAAACATCACAACAGTTGGGAAGTGCCAGCATTCCTTGCTTTCAGATGCACACCCAGCTTGAATCAGCTGCAGAGCTTATTAATACCAGTTTTTGAGAAACTCTGGCAAACCAAACCGTGCTCTTTTTTAAGTCCCACTTACTTTGCCATGTCTCTAGCCAACTGCATAAAGCGCTCTCCATCAGAGGGAGACAGGAGATTCAAAATACGCCTGTAGCCATCCATGGCCAACTTATGCTCCCCCAGCTGTTCGTAGAGGCTGGATCTCTCCCACAGGTAACGCACATTGGATGTGTCGTATTTCAGAGCTACAACAAGAAAAGTAGCCAATCTTAGCAAAAGGCAACAACGGATGTCACGGTCCTCTACCAGAAATGAAAGAGGTACCAGACTCTGAGCAAACTGTGTCAGTCTAATTAGAAAGCAGAAGAAAACAAAATGATCGCCGTTAGCAACAAAACTTTATGTTAAAATATTAAAAAGGTTGCTACTCTACCTTTGGTGTAGCAAAAAACAGCCTGCTTAATATTGTCCTGTTCCAGTGACATTTCTGCTAGTCTAACCCATTCCTCAGTGTCACTAGGGTTTAAGTGAGCTGCAATCAGTTCAAACTGCAATGATTTCTCCATATCACCCTGGTCTTCATAGATCATGGCAAGAGTGGAAAAGGGCTCGTGAGCAAGAGGAGCTGTATAAAGACAGGAAGAATGATTAAGAACTACTGTTTTAAAACAACCTTGAAAACAAATAACTTGCCTTTCTGCAAAGAACAGCTAACAGATTTATATGAAACATCAACACTTCTCTGTTTAAATTCAGAACAAATTTGCAGACAAGCTTCCAAGTCCTTTTTATAAGCGATTAATTAGCCGGACTGAATCTAACAACAAGCAGTTATACCATTATTCTACATTGCAAGTCATGCTGATGTTTATGTCTTGGTTCTACAAAGACAATAAAAGCAAAGCTTTTTTTGTAAAGCTAAGCAAAAGCCCAGGCCCCTGCAGAATTAGGGTGCTGGTTTCTTTTTATAAGCAAAATAATAAAGGAAATGCACTCCGTGTTCTTAATTCCACACTCCTTATACAGTGACATTCCTTCTACGGAGCATCTTCATCATCACCACAATGACTTTTCCTGATGCCCACGGCAGTTTAACCCCGTCGTTCAAGCCAAAAAGCTTTCTCAGTCCAACACACCTTGTCGAATGATTTCCATGCACATCAGGATGGCCTCCTCCCGCTCTCCTCGAGCAAACCTGATATTGGCCTCTCCCATCAGGCCCCTCAAGGCACGAGGAAGTTTGCTGCGAGGTCTCTTCTCCTAAATGGACAGGGAACATTATTTCTACTGAGGATTCAGTTGGGCCCAAATTCAGGAGACATCAGTCACACTAGTGCTTAGCATGATCCAGTGACAAGTTATTGAAGTAGCAGCAATGTTAAAATGGCTGCCCAAAATATTTTCATAACCGACAGAGTAACTCTGATATCTAACATAAATACAAATCCAGACACTGGAAAAAAAATCACTTCATTCTTTTTGAAAGTTTTCAAAGAGTTATCTACGTACTTTTCTAAAAAAGAAAGACAAGCAACACCAACACAAGTAGAAGTGTCCTACACAGAGCTATTTTCAGGCAAGTTTTTCATCAAGTAGCTAAAACCACACAAACTGGTGTTTATGCACTGTGCTTCAGGAGATACAGGGAAGTTACGTGAAAGTTTAAATACTTGCCTTCATCATTTTCTTGGTCTCTCGATTTAGTACCATCTCTAACACAAAAACATCCCCAGCTGTGGGTTGCTCAGTAGTTTCTTCTTCCTCTTCTTCTTCTTCCTCTTCATCCTCCTCCTCTTCATTTTCTCCAAGCATGGATGCAAAGACCCGATGAACAGATTTACTGACACCATCTGAAGTCTCTCCTGGTTGAGAATGAAGCAAAAAAGGTTTATTCTTTACAATCAAGAGTACACACTGCTTATCAGGACAAGTGGAGAGAAAACAGAATTCTTCATAATTAGCACTCCACTTGAAACAGTTATTCTATAAGATAAAGACCTGCAGAAATGCAGAAAAACTATTAACAATCTCTCTGGTTTTAAAACGCTGCATTATTCATCACCAATGCTTAGTATACCCCAGCCTCTAACATTTTTTGGATATTTGAAGTGAAAGCATGGAGGAACACACAGAACAAAGCAACAGTTTACTCAACATTTTTCTCAATCCATACAGGAAAAGCATATTACAGCAATTTTCAAGCATTGAACCAGTTGGATGGAATAAAGCTTTTCAGCTGAAGAGGCTAAGTGAGCAATTATACTAAACAATAATGCAGCAACCAATTTTTAGAGGTATTCTAAAAGAAGATCTTGTAACCATTCTATCCATGACAATAAGTACCTCTTAACGTGTGTAAATGCAAAATTCAGGTAACTCACATTTCATTGGAAAAAGAAGTAAGAAAATTCTTTAAAGTAAATAAGAATATGATGCTATATATCAAAAAAATAGGCTTAAAGCATATAATTTTAAAAATTTTCTCATTTTTTAATTACAAGTTTTCATTACTAAGTTAACCCAGGGTTATAACCGTCATCCACAAGTCTATATCTATGCAAAATATCAAAATATGTAGTGTTGAAAGGTTTCAGCTGGGAGCTTGGGCATCTAAAGATCTGATAAAAGAATAACCACAGTATCAAGTTGTGACTGAAAAACAAATCTATTCTATATTGTATATATGTGAGAAGGAATTGGGTACTACATCTGAGTTTGTGTTTGGGTTTTTTCGGTTTTTTACGAATGGGATATATTTGGTTATTTTTATTGTGACTTGGATATTAATCATCTAAAAATCAATACTTTTTTTCTTCCTCCTATCAGAAAAAAATCCCTAATTACTAAATTAATTTCCTTTTTATTACAGTATGCTTGGCTGCCAGAATCATCTCAAGATTGGAGCAGGTTAGCTCTGAGGATTCACGTATCAAGTGTTTTTAACAATGACCTTTTCTAACATTTTTCTTCTGACTATCCTGATTCTAATAGCGACTCTTTAAATAGTGATAAATAGTATAAATGCTTACTTAATTCTGACTGCTCCTGAGACTTGCTCTTTGTGGCAAGAACAGGAGTAACAATACCACACAAATCTATCAGGATATGTTTTTTCTTAGATAAAGATCACATGCATGAAAAAAAGATGTAACAGACCGGGTGGAATACAGAGCAGAGAAGAGCAGCTTGGAAGTATTTCAGAGACATCAGGAAAAAGAAGGGGTCAATAAGGAACCACAGATATCTGGCTCCAACCACACTTCCAGCATCCATTTTCTGTCCTGCTAGGATGAGGCCTGTCCATACTTTTAAACTCAAGGCACCACTAACACACATTTTAGATGAAACAATTTAAGGCCTTTTTTTGAAATTTAAGAAGAAAAAAAAAAGAAAATACAGAATTATGAGAATTTGCAGTGAAAGTAGCAATAGGAGTCTAGGAACCAACACAAAGAGATTAAAAAATGCACTTTGCTATCTCACAGCATTGGCAATCCCACAAGAATATGCCCTGACCAGTGCAGGGAGGACAACTTCTGAAGAGAAGATGTCTGAAACAAGACAGCAGCACTCTAAATCCCAAGCTCAAATCCAGCTGTAAAGGGCAGATACCCCTTTAAGGATGATATTGAAAGCAGATATTACCACTACAGCAACTGCATAAAGAAAGGCAGCCAGGGAACCCATAGCTAGGAATATCCAGCAGAAAATAAGAAGAGAAATAAACACAGGCAGTCTAGACAGGCCAAAGGATAACTAAGCAGGAGAAAAAAACATAGCTAAAAAGAGGAGTTTCTTTTTTCTTCTATTTTATTTCGTTCTGGATGACAATGGAAGGTGGCAACAACGACACAGTAGAATCAAATATTCTGAAACATTCAAGTCTCAGCAAAAGACCAGCAAAGAGATTAACGGGGAAAAAAACAAAACAAAATGGAGAGAAGACTTTTTGAAATAAGTTAAAAACTTCAAATTATTTGTAACTTTAGAGAGAGAGTAAATAATTGAGACCACATAGTTAAGAAGGCAGGAGGGGAAAAACAGGTTTTCTAGAAAAAGATGACCAACTGGCCAAATGTAGTCCCTTAAGACACTGAACAAAGACAAAATCCTGACTGTGACTTGGAACATCCTACAAAGATACAGATACTAATGTTGTGCTTCAACAGGTTCAAAAGAAGCAGCCAGGCATTTGTTAGAAGTCAGCTATCGAAGAGCAAATGCCTTCAATGACCTCTTAAATATTTTTCACTGAAATTACCGTGTTAACACTTACCATCAGTTTCATCTTGACTTTGTGACTTCCCAGATGCTTTTCTGGATGAAGATGGAGCCTCTACATCTTCAGTGTTTTCCTCAGCAGAGGCATTTTCGCCATCCTGTGCACACCAACAATAGTAGTTTTCATATATACATGACTATTATATGTCATATATACATGACTATACATGACTATAACATGACTCATTCCTATTTCCCCTAATATATACAATTAGAATTTAGACCATGGGTTCCCAGCTTTCACACAGCTAGTGAAACAGGTGGAATAAGGCTGTTTAAATTTTTAAACGAACAAAACCCAGCGCTACTTGCTCTCAAGACATTTATATTCTTATCGATGTGAGGTGACTCAGATGGTGACTGTTCACATTACTTTTGATTGAAGAGACCAGTCTATTGTTTATTTGGCATTACAGTGGGGTAAGACGACACGGCTGACTGTATTAAAGAAAAAGTTACAAGTATGTGATGAAGCCTGTCTTTTTAAACACAAACCGAAATATCACAATAGCACTTGTAAATGCATTAAGAAGGTCGCCCTAGAATATTACTTGTCCTTCCATGACAGCTGAGTTATAGAATCATAGAATGGTTTGGGTTGGAAGGGACCTTAGAGATAGAATCATAGAATCAGAGAATGGTTTGGGCTGGAAGGGACCTTAAAGACCATCTAGTTCTAACCCCCGTGCTATGGGCAGGGACACCTCCCACTAGACCAGGTTGCTCAAAGCCCCATCCAGACTGGCCTTGAACCCCTCCAGGGATGGGGCATCCACAGTTTCTCTGGGCAACCTGTTCCAGTGTCTCATCACCTTCACTGTAAAGAAAGCCTTTCTAGTATCTCATCTAAATCTCCCCTCTTCCAATTTAAAACCATTGCCCCTTGTCCTGTCACTATACTTCCTGACAAAGTCCCTCTCTGGCTCTCCTATAGGCTCCCTTCAGATATTGAAGGGCCAATTTGTGCTTAATTTGTTCTCTTTATAATAAGAAAATACAGAAGTTTAGTTGCATTTTGACATAAACACAGCAAACTTAACTACAATAGTCCAACTAAGCACACAGAATTTTTCATAATACCGCCATCTGCTTACTTTTAGACACAAAGCTCTGTTTCCCTGTATTTATTGCTGCCAAGAAGCCACAATTACTAAAAGCAGTCAAACTGCACTGCCTCCTGAGAGCTCACAGAGAAGATGGTGGGGGAGCAGCAGCAGCAGGATAGGCTGGGTGATTCTGTATCACAACCTGCTTCTGCTCGTTTCTCCGGCCTGAAGAAAAAAAATTAATTATGGTGCTGAAGGGAACTGCCTAACGAGGTTTTGCCAAGCCCAGGGGGGCGAGCCAGACTGGTACGAACCAAAAGGCTCCATCCTGCACCTCTGAAAGACGGACGCTCCCCTGAACGCCTTGCTCCACCAACCAGGACCTAACGACCCTTAGGAAGTCAGCGATTCTGTGCGATTTTTGCACAGAAATGATCAATTATGAATGCAGCAACCCAAGGCTGAGCGCAGCAGCACTTAACGTAAACCTCTCCACACACGAGCGAGAGGAAGCCCCGCTGCTCCCGAAGCGGCCAGGTGCTGCCATGGAGGGCGGGAGCGGGCGCAGGCGGGGCAGCCTCACCTTTTCCCGGCTCTTCCGTTCCTCTCGCCGCCGCTCGAACTCCTCGAAGGAAATCTTCCCCTCCAGGTAATCGATCAGCTCCGGGCTGAAGCCCGACATCGCGCCGGCGCCACCCGAGCAGCCGCAGCCGGGTGCAGGGGAGCCCTGTTCAGAGCAGGACGCGGGTCCCTCCGCTATGGCGCCCGACCCGCCCCGCGCCCTCACGCACGAGTTCCGCCCCGACAGGGCCCGGCCCGGCGCCGCCGCCGCGGGGCAGGGCGAGAAGCTTCGCCCGCCGGGATCGGGCGGCCGGTGCGGTCAGGGCTGGTGAGGGTATCCCCAGCCCGGGGAGCCGCGGCGGCGGAGAGATCCGCTGCCTCGGAGGGGCCCAGCGGCAACGAGGGCAGGAGGCGTGAGGGCAGCCATTGTGTCTAACACTTAGACCCCCTTGTGTTTCCTCAGAAATAGGTGTTATTTTTACAGGAGAAGGGTTTCCGAGTTTCATAAGGGCGTGGGGTTACCCTGCGGGTGACATATGGACCGGGGCACGGCCAGGAAGGGGGGTGAGGGGCAGGGGGGGAGGCACAAGCAGCAGTAGGGCCTCTGGGCTGGGTATCGCCCCATTCCCTCCAGCCTCCCAAAACACCTAGAAAACTTGATAAAGGACTACCAGAAAAAAAAAAAAGAAAAGATCACTGCAAAACAGTTTATGAAGTCTAGCTCCAATAAACTGAAAGGTAACGTTTATTTACCAATTCTGAACAAAGGCAGGTAGCGGTAGTTAAAAGCACTCTTGTTGCACTCGTCATTTATTCACGTTTAAGCAAACACGATTCTGTTCTGCCAGGCAAACTGCACTCTAGCCAAACATGACAACATCTGCCAAACTGACAGCAAACGTGCTAATTACAGCATGGCATCAGATTCCACGGGTAAAAACTGTGACAGTGAGGAAATCTTCTAAGTTGTCAGGTAACAGTTAAAAAGTCAAAGCAGTAATATTTTGCTGAGAAGGCTACCACTTCACATGAAGTTCAAAAGTTAATGCCTGAAAAAGAGAAGGGAAAAAAAAAAAAAAAGGATGAGAGAGAAATACATAAATATTTATATCCAAGCCAAGACCTGGTAGCACTGGCTGAAATACACCAGCAGACCTCTACTTTCAGAAAAGAAGAAAACTCCAGTGATCATCCTGAATTATGCAGGATAAATTACTCCCACCAGTCATTTTCTCACAGTTGCTGTAACTTAGAGTAGAGCTACAGCATCCCTTCTAAAGTCTCTTCTAATTTATTTGTCATGTACGATACTCAGCAGAGTGCGGGATTTTTTTTCCCTCACACACAAATGCGTCAAAAAAAGAACTTAGTATTCAAATCTGGGTACAGTCTTCCTGATAATAATAGTGAAGCTGTGCTTTTGATTGCAGAAGGAGATGTGCTTAAGTAGGCAGGGAGCAGGACAGAGCTAAATATCCTAAACTGAATATTGATTACCAATGAATCTCTAAGATATTGGGTAAAATCACCAAAATGCTTAGATTCAAATCTTACTGAAATCTTTTATTTGTAAAATGGGAGAAAACAATTTGCTCAGAACTGCCAGTATTCACTGTCTCTCAAAATGAGGTATTGAAGGATTTATTTGAAATAGAGTACAGTTATGTACAAATAAAACAGATGAAAAGTTCCATCTATAAATTGAGGCTGGGTTCATTAATAATGCAAGCTTAACCCACTTCACTGTTATTTCATATTTATGGAGAGATGTGAATAAGTTTGCGAATCATTTTATCCAACCTTCAATTTTAGTGGTCGAAATAAGGAAAACAACATGAATGGACAAAGATATAAAAGATGATGCATGCTTTGTTAGTGCAGCATTTTACATCTAACTTAACTTTCTTAATATACATATATCACAGGAAATCATTAGTCTCAATATATAATTTTACTGATATCAATTACTTAAGTAAAACCCGCATTATCTATTATCTGTACATTTCTCAGAATTCTTCTCCACATGAAAAAAAAAGGGGAGGAAAAAGCAGAAAAAAAAGCATGTCTACGTAGGTCTGCACAAGCACCATGTGTTATTTTACCACAGTAGGGAATACCTTATAAATCTCTGCCTCAACAATTTCACACCAACTTCAGGCAACAGTCAAGGTGCTACATTTTTTATTTTCCTCTGAAAAAGAAGTTGTTTTTATACTTCAGACAGGAATGAGAATCACTAGAATCCAAATTTTTCACTTGGTTACATGTAACAACGTTAGAGAAAAAGGCATCCTTTTACCTTGGTCAGCAGTGTCTTTCAACCTTTGAAGTAATTTGAAAAAGAATTTCTCCTTTCTTCATAATCTGCAAATGCAGAAGCAATAGGATCCGAGTAGAACATGACAGGCCTTGGTCCTTCATTGTTCGTAGTGAAAGTAGCTGGGAACTTTCTGAGATCAAGACCCCTGCCCGAAAAATAAGCCTGGAGTGTTCTGAAAAACTGAACATATTTCATATGTGAACATAGAGCATGCCCAACAGAGATTATTTATTTCTACTGACTTGAAGTAGATGCAGTATTTGTTCCTATGTGGGATGAAATTCTATATTTTGATTATAAACTGGTACAGTGCAGGCAATATAATTCAGACATGTCCACTCTATCCATGGCTTGTACACTTGACATGGTTTAGAAAGGCCCACAGCTCTTTATTGCTCCCCACTGAACCACAGAGGATTCAAACTGATTCCCATATAAAAAGGGGCACAGCAAAGACCCTGCTAAGGGCAAAT
Organism: Scolopax mira; assembly: GCA_004320125.1. NCBI lineage: Eukaryota > Metazoa > Chordata > Aves > Charadriiformes > Scolopacidae > Scolopax > Scolopax mira. The sequence continues at coordinate 113,751 of BJBW01002216.1, read as the reverse complement.
AGTACAGTCCTGTCACACATTTATCTAAGAGAAATGTTCCCTAAGAGTTAGCAACAGGGAGCAATTGATTTCATTGGCCCCTTTAGATCACTTAAAAGTAGAAATTAATGCTTCTTAAAAAGTGAGGCAAAAATTGTGGGAAACTGATTTCTTTTTCCTTCAAAAATCCCCTATAAGATCTTGCAAACGTTCCCTTAATGATATTTTCTTAGCTGTAATTAACTTTCAGATCTTTAGCTACTAGTCATGACAATGTGTCAGGTGCAAACCTATTTGTACTTCCAGAAGATGAGACAACGTGCAATTAACAGAGTACACATTTGACTGAAACACAATAATCATTCCTCTTCTGTTTCATAAGATGAGTGATTGTATAATCAAAATACATTTTTAGAAACTAAAGCTGCTGGATAGAGATATAAGAAAGTTTTGTGCACTGCTGAACACCGAGAAGGCCTCTTCAGTTAAGGGGTACATCTTGACTGTTGTGGTTATTGACTCTACAAAGTGCACAGTTACTAACGCTGCATTTAATGGACTCCTCTTACCTTTATATTTAGAAGATAAAAATTCTCATGATGGAAAAACACAAAACCTACATAAAACACGCCATCTTTCTTGCAGTATTTTCTTACCAGGTCTCTGTTTCTAGGGTTATCTAGAGGTTTCCACTTTTCTTCTGGTTGGAAAGGAGCACTCTTTGCCAATCCCCTCACAGCCAATACTGTGTATAGACCCAGAAGCACCACCTTCCACATGCTGAAGGGATGAACAGACTGTCTGCAAGGACAATGAACCAGACACTTTAAGTCCTACAGAGCCATCACTGGTAACAAACAGAGCAAGCATCATAATCCAGTGGAGTGCTGAAGATAATTTATCCAAGGAAAGGAAAACTTGCCTACTACAAATTACATCTGTGTGTGATCGACTTTTAGTTTTATACCAATGTACTAGGAAGAATTAATTATTCTAAAGAAGTGTTTCTCATACCAAAGCTATATCTAGACACACAAACGTCTCTTTTCAAAACATAGTAGTATGACATTTAACACAAAATACTTGTATTTGTTTTACATTTGTTATTAGATACAGCCATTTTCATTGGCTAATTAGTTACAGCATTAGATATTTGCATGCTCCACAGAGAATGCCAGAATATGCTTGAGAATCAGATAGCTCAATTTTAAAAACATATACTAGTAAGTGCAATAATGCAATCTGGTATAACATACTAGAGACCCATTTCACAACTTGATTCAAGAAAAAACAAACCAAAACACCTCCCTTTCATGTTCTATAAAATAAAGCTTACCGGTGAATTTGGCTCTGGCTTGCCCCTTCTTGGTTAGTCTCCTTGTAATCTGTGAACAAACTGATCTCTGCACTTATATTTCTAGTGGACTGTAGGTGGGTGTCAGTGACGTTAGCAGGAGTTCAAAAATACAGTAATGATTCCATTTCCATCCATGACATAAAGACCCTTGAGAATTTCATCCTTAATACTCTTAAGACCTGTTGCTATCGAACAAGTGCAGTGCAAATTCCTCCTCCCTAAGCCATACTGCAGAAAATGGGTAGTAAGCGTATAAGAAGTTTAAAACAATTCCCAGCAGAGATAGCAGAGCTGTATCAAAATATTACTTTTAATTAAAAGTAATTAGCCGTGTCTCTAGAATGGTGACTAAAAGATAATTACAGCTGGGTGAATGGATTTCAAGCAAGATGAGATATGGATCATTTTCTTGAAGCTGGAGAAAGAAAAGTAAGGTCTGTTCAAGATCCAAAGGCGTATCATTTTAATGAAAGTGTTGCTTTCCTACCCTGATTTTATCGGCAGTCAATATCCTCCTGTCAGACTAGAAACTAAGACAAAGACTGCAACGAGGACTATGCTAATTTACCTTCACCCTATATAGCATCCTTCATCTCAAAGCTGCTTGAAATTTTTTGCTTACAATTTCATTTTACTCTTCTCTCCGCTATTTAGACGATACTTTAGTTAGTATCACATAAAATATGTCTCTAAATAGACATGTTAAAACTAGAGATCTTTGGCCATCTATAATCTTACTCCAGATTATAGATGTTTGTTTCTGACTAGAAGCTTTACTTCTTTCTTTGGTTTAAATTTTGAAAGCAAAACAAAAACCTAACGCCACCCCTTCCAGGCAGACTAAGCTGTGGATACCCAAACGCCCTTAATAATACAGGTAACAAAATCCTAGCAGTGTTATTTTTATGACTGCAGTAACAAATAGAAATAAATAAAAGTCAATGTATTCAGTTTGTATGGTTTTCTAGACATGGAATAAAAAAAAAATTATCAAAAAAAAAAAAAATTGTCAAAATCCATAAATTAACTATTCATAATAGAAAACTTTCAGGTAGCAGACTCATCAAGAACCATAACAGCAGCAGAAACAGAAAAGTTTGTAAAAATGCAGACCCCAACGTAAGGGAACTTTCTTTGTGTATCTTCTAGGTGGGTACTTATTTCTAGTTTAATTTCATGTACAATTTACCTTCTAAATCAACCAAAAGTAGGAATATGTTCCTCTAGGGAAAAAAAAATAAAAATAGACAGAACAACAAGCAGTTTTCTTCCATCTTCTTCTCCCTCCTCCCCCTCAATTATTTTTATTCATTTGATTTATTCAGAAAGAAAAACCTGGGGGATATGCAGTATATTCAGCTAGTAAAACATAGCAAAGCCATCTGTAAATTTGAAACAAGCTTTATTATTGTTGGACTATTACATTACCCCCTAAAAGAATTTAGGCAGTTTGGTTGACCGATGAAGCATGCAGATATGCAAGAGATTGAATTAGCATTTATTTTCTGGGAGCTGTCTTAAAAAAAAAAAAAAACCCTACAAACTTGTATTGTTGCTTCCTGAGCTAAAAGTGTCTGAGAAATTATTTGAGCCAAAGCCTGTTTAGATTTAGTGCTCATTTTAATGTGCATTTTTGGCAGGGTTTTTTGCTTTCTTTAAAGTTTTTTGTTTATTTTGGTTTGTTTGTTTAAAAGAATTTCATTACAGCTCTTTCCTTCAGTGGAAGTCAAATATAAGTGGAACATTCATATTAAAACACTATTAGTATAGTTACACTGATTAGACAAAATTGCATTCTCCTTTGAGAACAATATCTAGTTTAACAAATACTTTCCAAGCCAGATGTTAGTGTGTTGCCTTTTGAATGCAGCCAAGTTTAAGTACTAGGTTTTCCTTGATAAATTATGTATATAGACACAGATCTTCAGTAAATCTAATCTTTTGAAAGTGGCTATACTAATTATACAGCCCTTATGGCACAGTAAGTATTCATGTATATTTGAATTAATCTGCATGGAAGCTGAAAATGCTCATAGCTTTGCTTCTTCAGTTTCATGCAAGTTATTTTAGAAAGGTAAAAACCTTGTTCTAGAACAAAAGGCAAATTTAAAACTAATCAGCTTAGCTGTAAAGCAAGTTTTATACATATAGTGTTCTATATTAACTATATTATTCACCAAACATCTTCCATTTTATTGCATTTCCCATTCACAATGGCAAGGCAGGTGTAACAGCCTAAGGTGCATAAGATAAGATATTCAGACAAGCTTCATAAGGTGTGATCTTTATTGTATTCTACTCAAGATGTGAAAAAAAGTGTCTGTTACATAAAGTAATGGGCTCTCATCACAATGTCTTTATTCACTGTTTTTATTTTCTGCTTAGAATCCCAAGTATTAAAGTTAGAAGGAAAAGCACCAAACTGCTCCACGTGAGCACCTGAGCAAGGACTAAAGGCCAACGTTCATCACGACACTCATTAGCACATCTGTACAACACAAGTACAGGTAACATTCACAGCACTGTATATAAGTATGACTGGTAAGTGGCACTTTTTGTGAATTACAGCCATTTGTACTAATGCAACCATATTAGAACACCATAAAAAATATACAGAAGTGCTTATTTAGCAGAACAGATGCTATAGAGTGTACTCTAAGCCATGCACACTTAGGCTAAAAAAGACAAATTGAAAATTGTGAAGTATACACTGCAAACAGGGAAACTGTCAAATGAAAAACAAACACCCCAATGTAGCTCCCATACAAGCTGCCCTCAATTTCAACAAAAAAGTACCAGCATCTAAAAGAGTTTCTGAAGATTGAGACTTTGCTTTCAGCAATTTCAACATTAGCTGAAGATACCTATTCTCCAAGGTTTTCTCAGCATCTCACAAGACTTTACCAAAGCTTATTACACATTGCATGAACTGTACCTGAGAATTCTGTTATAAATATTTTAATAAGCACAATAATTTATTATATTATTATTCAGACATGTATAGATAAGATTATGTTAAACCTGCAACTATGAAGATTTAACTCCACATAAACCCTCAGGTTTACACTAGCTATATAAGAATTCAAATCAGAGGAAGAGTTACAAACATGTAAGACAGGCTGCTTGTGAAGCAATAGATTTTTCAAATATGACGTATACATTCTTCAAAGTTTTAAGTCATCTTAACAAAAACAAGCAAACAACAGTACATGCCCCCATCATCCCCCCACACCTCCTAAATTACCCCAAATAGGTTATTTCACCAACATTATTTAACTGTTTTTCCATGCGCAAAGACAAAAGTAAGGAATCATTTTAGTAGGCCTGCATACTTTTTCTAGACTAATCATCGTATATAAAGGTCTTAAAGGTAGTTCTAACCTCTTGATGACTTCAATACTTGAATATTCCTCTAGTTAGGAAATCAACAATAGCAAGGATTACTGAAATAACATTATCACAAAAGAAAGAATAAAAAGTTAGGTGACTAGAAAGAGGTTTTAAAAGTCACAAATTAACATAAGAACTTGCAGGAGGACACAAAAATTGCATGGTATCTGTTGTGCCACAGCATCAGCAGCAGTGTGGCAGCCAAGTACAAGTTAGTTCTCAATAAAAGAAAGTTAATAACTTTGACTTCTATTGCTTCAATAGAAGCAATTCACAATTACAGTGATCACCTGACACACCGGCATTTTGTGTGTGTATCTACGTATCCACAGTCTAATGATAAGCTTTGAGATACAGCATCTTTTTCAAGATCTGGTGTTACCTAGTTGTAATACTGGGGAATTAAAAAAAGACAAAATTTGGGAGGTTTTGCTCAAAACATACAAAGAATCCTGTAGAGACATATAGGAAAAACCAACGGTTGCTCTTCCCAAGTTCTTCGTATTAAAAATATATATGAGAATTCCTCTTACTATATTAAAAAAAAAAAAAAAAGACTTTAAGGTCTTGATTATTTCTGGTTTTCTTTAATGAATTGAGAAGAATAGAATGTATAAAGTTCTACCAGCCTCTTTTCCACCCCGCCCCCCCCAACTTTTCAGGGTTGTACATACAAATGTTTTTGCTAAAAACTGAAATTTGCTATTCAAACTTCTGGAGCTTTAAAACAACAAATCAACTTCACCCCACCTGCCCCAAGAAGCCACCTTCTAGTGTTCTTCTCACACTGGGTGTAGATTGATACACAATGGCTTAAATATAACATTTTGCTTAAACTACAATTAGATGATTTTTTCATTTTGAAGAAATAAAATAATTTTTTTTAAAAAAGACACAGACTTCAAAGTTGAGGCAGATATGTCAGAGCAGTTTTCCTTCCTTATTTTTCTTTTCATCACAATACAAAGACTTGAGAAATTGAAGTCAGCTAAAGCTTTAACTGATTGTGTGATTCCAAACCACAAATATACTGTACTTGTTATAAATCTTAATTTCTTTAAGTGTAGTAAAGAGGGGTCAAAATAATTTTTTTAGAAATATTTTCCCCAAATCAAGATTCAGTATGATCCACACAAATATTTTTGGTCAACTTCAAAAATCAAATACAAGGCTACAGAAGTCCACAAGCTACAATTAGACTGTATTCATTTATTGGCATAAGGCACGGTATTTTCTTTTTTTTTTCTCTAGAAAGCTAGAAGTTTAAAGTCACAGTGAGGAATTTCACATTTCAGTTTTGGTCTGGCACTCTAATTATGTGTGTCACGTCTACTATTTCTAAACTTCTGTAAAATATTTCAGCTGACAGGTGCTGCAGTCTCAAAGTAATGCAAGTGGAAAATACTGAAGCCTGAATTGATCCCAATACAGTGCACTTACCACTTTATAAAATTAAACAGCAACTTTTGCACATTTGATACTTAATACGTATACCCTGAAATTATTTAAATTGAAGGGAAACAAAGTCTTTGCTGGCATTTCAACAAACCATCAGTAGGAGACCAGTTGACAGGACAGCTGCTGTGTGCCTTCACTAGGTCAGTCACGGTGCCTACTCTTGTTGTGAACGTTTTATTTTGTACTACAGAGGAAAGATACTGAAACCCAGGGATAACTGTGTATGTAAGGAGGAACTGGAATGATGTGCCACAAAATAGCAAATTTGTGTGGCCATTCCTGACTTTAGGCAAAAAATAAGATCTGACTCCACAGAGATTCCTACAGAACCTAGCCAACAACCTGCCAATAATTGTAAGGAGGCCATGCTTACAAGATTTGTTTATGACAAAGTAGCAAAATCTGTCTGCATTTAAGAAGTCAGAATGACACCCTAAATCTTAAGCAAAATCAAAATAAAAACATCCCAGCTTTGACTCAGGTTTTCATACCCCAAGGCAATAAGCACATATTTGAGGCAGTTACATGCTTAGATACTGGACAAATTGAGGTGCTGGGCAGATTTGTTTAAGTAAGAGCTATAGAATTTTTTTCCTTAAATGCTTAAAATTTATTTTTAAGAGCAGTAATATTTATTAACTGGATGAAAATTACAGATTTAAGCTTTATGATAAATTACCAGATTAAAACTTTGAACACATTTTCCCATAAATAAGAATATACATCAGAAAATATTTGTAAAAGATCTTAAAATAAACTTTAACAGATTTTAAGGATTCTTTTATTCTAGATAAAAAAAAAAAAGTAGAAAGACTATTTTACTTTAACATAAAAACAAATCTGTTCTCAATTATCATTTGCCCATATTTCCAGAGGTATATAAGAGCAGCGTGTAGCTTTGGTGACAAAAATATGTCTCCTTGAATGGAATGGTGATAAAAGTTCTAAAACCTTTTACAGTACAGTGCTAAGTGTTTATAAAAGCCAGCTAGATTATCTCCCAGAAAAAAAAAAAAAAGAGATGTAAAAAGACAAAGCTGTAAATTAAGTAACATTCATCATGAAATGGAAGAAAAGCATTAAGAATTTAGTCTGTTTTACAGCTAACAATTTTCTAGTAGCTTCGTGACTTAAAACAGCAGCACAACTGTTGTACAGACACGGTAACTGCTTTCAAAAACATTTTCAGTAACTCAGAGTATTGAACATCTGTAAATAGCTAATTTTTCCTTAGTATAAAAGTCTAAACACACTCATTGCTGTACTGAAATAAACCTGAATGAAATGAAAGCTCAAATGTTCATAGGCACATAATCGACTTTATTCTGTCCTGTCAAAGCTTAGAAGCAGATTTCAGAAAAAGTCAAGTAACAGGTTCATAACCTTGTTACTGGCAAACGCATGGAAAATTAGACTTTGTATCAAATACCCATGTATGCAACAATGCTTTTTGGATTTTTTTAAGTATCAACATATTTTATTTTTCTAAACATTGACCTTAAAGGTAGCCCCCATTAGGTTATACTTGAAAAGTTCATAGACATACAGGCAGTCTCTATGTCTTCTACAATATTACTAGTACACTGTTTAGGGTTTTGTTGTGTTTTTGTTTGTTTGTTTTAAAGTTTAGCAAATTAATAATTTGAAATGAATTGCTACATGTATCAACTCAAAATAAAAATCAGAGCAGAACTCTAAATATTTAGAAATATTAATTTAAATTCCAGTTACTCCTTTTTCTTTTTTTTTTTTTTTAACAAAACAAACAAAACCTTAACAAAACCCCCCCAAACCAACCCCCCTTTTAACAGGACACTGAAACATGACATACTGCAACCAGCTTTTAAATCAAACCCGAAAATAGCACCTTTGGACAACATTCATTCATTCAGCTTCAACATACATTTGGTAATTCCAGTTAAGAGGTAACAGTTTTTCTCTTTACCAGACAAGCGTAGACCATTTATGAACTGATAGCTACAGGTGGAGCTACTGTGACTGCAGCATGGTAAGACTATGAGAAAAACTTTTGACCCTATCAACCAGAAAAGATTACAGACTTCAAGAGCAATTCAGGGTATGGAGGTTTCACTGAAAGTGTCTCATTAAATCTCCCCCTGCCAAAGAAAGATTCTGCCATACATGTATGTTGTACCTAAAATTAGTGACCTTTGGTACTCTAGGTTCATACCCTGTTTTTTTTACTCTGTTTCTGATAGCTTATAAAAAAATATTAGACAAGTGCCACACAAATAATTCTTATTTTGAATGCATCCTGAGGTACAAGCCAACAAATGGTGGCTTAATCTTGACCCAAATGCTTATGTGGCATAATCTCCATCTAAATGTGGTGAAAATCCACATAGATGAAGAACAGTGGTTCTGTAAAATTAATACCTCGACTTCTGAAAAAAAGGCAGAACACAATTTGGGTCTCTGCATGTTAATAGAAATCTTCCCTTATAGAGCAAAGGTCTAATTCATTACAGTTAATTTGTGTCTTGATCTTCTCCCAGTCTAGATAATCTAAAATTTGAAGAATAAACTCAAATTTTAATTTAGTTAAAGGTACTGAGACATTACAATACATTTGCCAGAAGCTGTTTTATAAATGCAGCCTACTCATAATAAAGGATATTTCAGTAATATTTACACTTTCTTCTACATGCAATTAAAATTATTTATGTTGAATTAACCTATGTTTCTACTGAGATTATAATTGTGAACAGTGGCAGAACTAGGAGATTCATATAACAGAAGCCTCTTCTCCAAAACTAACAACATTGGGGACATGTGGTAAATTCTGTAATCTGGGATCTCAGACCAGCTTTAAAAATATCATTAAAGGAAAAAAAAAAAAACCAAAACCCAGTATTATTCTATGTTGCTGAAATTCAGTAAATCTGTGGCATATTTAGGAAGCTAACAAAGCTACTACATGCAGAGACTGTTTGCTCTCATTATTCTGATTTTTTTATTCCACCAACAGCTCCAACAAATGGATTCCTGCATAAAGTAAAATACAGTAGTAAGCCAAAAGGACCATAAAGGCCAAGGAAAATCATCTTCTGCAGAAATCAGATCCTGCACATTTCCCAGACGGCCTTTTTTTCATCTCCAACAGCTCTGCCATTATCTTTCAATCACAGCCTTTTGAAAGCAGAAAAACTACACTATTCTTCTACGCCTGAACAGCAACTTTTAGGTTAAACCAAGTGGTGGATTTAGCTACAAGTATATTTAGACATAGGAATTATATATATATATATATACTGTAGCACACATTTTATTAGAAAGTATCAAGATAGAATCTATTGAAATACCTTTTCTGATTTGCAAACACTATAGATAATCTAACCTTTTTTTAAAAAGGTTAAGACTAGAATAGCAGCACATAGATTACTGATAACAGTGACAGTGGTTTGGTTAACTATGGCAGTCTTATTCATTTTAAGCAGTTTTAATGGTTTACTGATAACTTGAACTGCTGATTTGGGTATAAGCAGAGAAATACATGCTTACTTCACGTCGGTCCTTCATTTTGGAAAGTCACTGTGTGAATTAAGTTTTTCCAGCCAGCTCAAATAAATTTGCCTTAACAACACTCTAGAACTAACTGAGGCACTTCAGGCAATATTAATGAGATACGATAAAATTAATGGGTCAGGCTAGCTGCAATACTATCTCAAGAATATACTTGATTGACTGTGGGTAGCAGATTTCCTCTTATTACTTGTGTAAGATGGCTGAGCTGGTCTAGTATTTCCTTATGAAGGTAGCAGGTATCTCAGACAGAGTGGAGACAGCAAACACAGAAGTAAGTAGACTCATCTCTACACAGAATCAGTATATCATTTTAATGTAATGGCTAGCAAGATTTTTTCTGTTGGCAAAACACATACCCAGGGGACAGAATTCCTTATATTTAGCTATTTTAGGCTTTGTTATAAATGGCAGTCACTGTAGCATCTAGGCACTAAAATAAGAATTTGTACAGAGCTAATAATTATGGTCAGTATTTCCCATATTACTAAGGGCTTGTCCACATGAGGAAGTTAGAACTGTATGGCAGAGCATCATTTACAGTTATGGTTGTAACCATTCCACATTAATTTCATGTATGGACATTTCTTATGAGACAGTTGATTCTCCATTTACAATAGGAAAAAAACCCTGCCTTGTCTACTTGGAAACAGTACAGTGCAGCAACTGCATAAACCCAAACCATACCTCGATGCTGGCTAGCTTCAACAGATGGACAAGGTCTAAGGAACAATTTCAGAATTGACAAAATTCCAGAGAAAACTGGCAATGTTTTAAAACAACATTACAGCAAATTGTTTCTGAATCTGCTGGTATCCTTCCTGAATAGAAAGCTACACAGAATATTGTTGTTTGCTCACTCTCACAAAAAGTAAAATGTCTAAGACTTATAATAATCTCACGAATGTTCAACTCACAGTGATTGAACAAATGATTTGATAGAAATAACAGTTCTATAGAAGCAGTACATTCTAGTTTGTCTGGACACAACTGTGGCAGCTTTTAAATGTAGCATAAAGTGATTAAAAGTATACTTGGCTGTGTAGTTTTTGTGATAGTCACAGTGTGCTTGAAATGTATTGAGTTTTAACCAGCATAATTAGACCTGCAAAAGACACAAGTTCAGAACATATGCACCATATGGCATAGAAAGTAAAAAAAAAATGTCTCTTTCAACAAAGAAGTATAGTGAAATATCAAAGTGTCTACAAGGCAAACAGAGTATTGAGATGTTACACTAACATGATTTATATGCTTACACACACACAAAGTTAATTCACTTAATTTTCACAGTCCTGTGAACATTTTCATGCCATGAAAGGCTTTCTAAGCAACCTGAACAGAACCACAAACTTTTCATCAAGTATTCACAGTTCTCTCCTCTTTCCCACATCATGTAAACTAGCAGTGATATTAACCTAGGCATTTCTTTGTTGAAATTTGCCTGTCTCCAGTGTTAAGTCTCTAGGGTGCACTGTTCTCCCCACGTACAACAAACATTACACAAAACAACACAGCACATGTAGAAGAAGAGAAAAGGTTACAAAATGTGGTACTTTGTATAAATGCATTCGTCCAAAGGCCAGCATTGCAACAGACAAAGGGAGTGGAACTTTGGCTGCGATCTTCAAGAGTTTACTGTAAGAATATAAAGAAAAAATTGCCATTTTTGTAGCCATACATGCAGAAGATACACAAATATCACATTTCACTTTATTTCGAAAAATAGTTTCTAGATTTTAAGGATTTGTTCATTTTTAAAACAGAACAAATAAGCATAATGGACAATAACAACTGATGCACAAGCAAGAGCAATTATTCCAAAAGGCTTATCATAGAAAGTCATTTTAAAATATTCTTATATTGATTTAGAAATAAGTTCACTGTAACAAAGACAGATGGTTTAGATCATTTGAGTTAATAGGTGCCAGTCAAGAGGATAAACTACATTGGTTATTATTCATTGTCTTTCATGAGGCATTAATTTTATGCCTCAGGCATAAAACAAGAAATGCTCTACCTGTCAGAAAAACCAAGCTCAGAACTTCTTAATCCAGTAGAAAGCAAGTTATATTTCCACAATTGTGCCCATAAGGGGAAATGACAAGAACATAAACTGTAATAGTTCAGAATTCACTTTTCCTTGTAACTTCTGACAGTAATTGCTAAATGTGATCAGGATTATGGAATGTTTGGATAGTGTCAATGAATTGTGAATGAAAAAGTCACAGATAAAGAAGTCTTTATTCAACTGATTGCTTAGATAGAAAATACTTCATTTAAGTCCACATGGTAAATACCAGAGATTTTCTCCACTTTGCTGAACTACAAGCAATTTGCATGCATTTCACCCAATCTTTAAGATTTAACCATACGAGTCTACGTTGACTGGACAATTACATGTCTGTGCAGCATAAATTAAGTTTTACCACACAAACGGAAGTAGTAAGAAAGAAGCAGGAAAACAAAACTGGGAATGAGGCTACAGTACCTTGATTTCACTTCAGAAGTACTTGAATTCATGAGAATTTCTAAAATGCATACAAGGATAACAGCTGTAGATCTACATGGATCAGGATCAAGTCTAACATTGTACCTGCAAAAAAGGGTTTAAAAAGTGTGTTATTTCTAAACTAGGCTACCAAATAAAATCCAAGTTGGGAACAAGCGTGTGCTCATAACAACAAACACACGTGAAATGAATATGGCATCACAGCCTGATTTTAAATCCTTTCTGAATTATTACTTCCTTCAGCATATCACTGATTTATTTAACACTGACTTAGATCCTAACATAAACCAGATTGCATAGAAAAACCAATTATAATTAACAAAAGTCTTTGATACTGCAAGGTAGCTAATAATATAGAGTCAAACATTTGCAATTTTTACTATCTTTAAAGGTTCATATTCTTTTCTTCCACCTTAGTGGCAATTTAAAAAGTTACCTGAGATTTTTTAACCAATAAATTAAAGATGGCACGTTGAGCAGCACAATCCAGGTGAATAAATTGAGAATTGTAACTTGCATCTTAAGACTGTTAATGGCTTCAGCAACTGTTGTACTGTTGGAAAGTAATTGTGTTGCTTTTGAGGTACTGTCCATTGAACTCTGGTGTTTGACTGTGTGCAAACTGGAGTCTTGTGAAGTTTCTTTTGAGTGATCCGAATCCTGAAAATTAAAGGCAAAAGTCATAGAAACAGGCACAGGGTCGTCAGAACCCATGCTGGGGGAGGAGGAGGGAAAAACTATCATAGCAGTATCATACCAGCTCTGATTTAAGAAGAAACTTTGCAATTTATCTCTCAAATCAAAAGCAAAGTTAAATAGTTCAATTTTAAAACGTCTAGATTTAACCAGAAATTTCTTTTACACTAATAGTTCATATGTCGTTGGAAGAAAAGAATGGAGAGTGGAGATGCCCTGACACCAATGCAGTGATAAGAAATGGAGTTCCTGGAAGGAGGAAGAGCAGAATAAAAAGAATAATAAAGCATGCAGGTGAAAATCACAGATGATCATTCATGGAAAAAGATACAGGAGGTAATGCAATCGGGAGTAAAACAGTAGCTGTAGGAACAAAGATAAACTAATGAATTGGCAGATGCTAACTTCTAATGACAGGAAAAGATCACAGAAATTAAACAAGCAAACAAAAAAATTACATGAAGATGAAAAGAGAATACTTAAACACACAAAATTCACTCAAAACCCGAAGAAAACTGTCAATAACTTTTTCTGGCAGACTGCTTTTTTAACTATGTTTGCAAAAAACAATAGGTAGTTAATAACTGCTTGTATCCACACAGGCTTACATCTTGGATTCTATACTTAAAGTAACTGAAAAAACAAAAGTTCACAATGCATGAAACCCAACGCTTCTTTACTGCCTTTTAAACAGCTCCCAGTTTACTGCAGTTTCAGTCCACATCAATCTACTAAATCATATTTGTCATCTCCTGATTAAAACATGTACCTAAACTCCAGAAACTACTTATCTGGGGAAAAAAATATTCACCTGTAGCATCTAGATTAGCATCTAGAAATCAGATTTATTTCTTTAGATGCAGGATACATAATCAAATACCAAAATTTAGGCAAAAACTATTGTTCTGTATATATTCAGAGACTAAGTTTTCTTTTTAAATGAACTTCAAACAAGTTCACGCTTCAGTGATCTCCAGCAGCAAATGCAAGAATCATACGTGATGGAAAATGCTACTCATGTCCTGGCTTTTCTATCACACCTTGCACGCAGCAAGGAAACTGCAGCCATCCAGGCCTCACAGCAAACCTAATACTACCAAGGCAAGATGATAACGATTTGTAATGCATATGTTTGCCAAACAATTTTTGGCCACAATTTTGAACAGAAGCTGGCAACAGACTTACCCCATTAAGCATGTTTTGTTCTACTCTTACATCCACATGTAGTTTTATAACCTGCAAGACAAACAGTTCAGCTTTTTTAACAACGTTTCTTCACACAAAAGCTGTAGTATACAAGGAAAAAAAAAGTTTGGGGTAATTATTTTTAGACCCTTTTTATAGCTCAATATTTCTAGGGTCCCAATGAAGCTGCAATGCAATAACTCCCTCTGCCTTTTTTTATCAGCAGCATCCAAAGTGCTCCCTTAAGGATTTCCAAGCACAGAGAGAACTTATGCTGCTCTGCTTTCTCCCCTTCCGCTGTGTTTGACAGAGAACATAGAGTGGAAAATATGCATATTCCTCACCTCCTCCTGCTAATTCAGTTCCACTTCACTTTCTGAAGAAACCCATAAAAGGCCACATAAGAAAAGTCACATGTCAGAGATTTTCTGCAGAAGGGGGAATGTCCCTCACAGGGTGGGTGACCTTATGTCACAAGGCATTCAATTAGAGCTAGAGCAGTTCCTCAGGCTGTGCTTTCAGATGCCACCTACCTACTTCAGACCACCCGTAAACTGCTCTGGTTTGTGCCTACTCCCAGGTGCATGCCCCAATTCTTCCCTAGTAGCTAAGTATAGTAGCTGATTTAGCAGTGATTTAACCATAGGGTGAATCAGATAAGTTAGATGCTCTGATGCAAGGAAGACCATGGAAACTGAATGGCAGGGACCAAATATGGGTCTTTGTGGCACTAGCCATGGGATCAGATTAGACATACAGTAAGACTACCCTAGTTCTACAATATATCCACCCTCCTTCCTTCTACTTCATAAAGACTTGTGAAAAGTCTTTTCAGATAAAAAGTTTTCAACAGAACATTACAAGTCTTCCCTTTGTTAAAATTTATCTTCAAGGGAGTTATCAGTTTTTACTTTTATAACATTACCTATACATAAGTTAAAAACAGCATTATATGCATTCTTGCAGCGGGCACATGGGACTATGTTTCTTTTGAAAAAGCATTATCAAAAGAACAAAATAATTCTAAAGATTACAAGATTGTGAGAGTCTAGTAAGTTCAAAAAAAAGACCTATTTCAAGTATGTGAATAATAACATTTAAGTATGAAAAACAGTAATCTATATTTTTGCTTTTAACATGGGGTTAAATCAAATCATAAAAAATTCAGTTCTACATTCAAAATGTTTAGCCTTTCAGTACCTTGAACAAGTATTGAAGATAAATAATGAATACAGCAAATGCACCACAAGTGGTCCAGCTAACCAAAGCAAGGGATAATACCCCGCAGAGTTTTCTGGGTGTAATCAACTTGTTATCTTTATGAAGTACAGTAGGTCTAAAAAGAGACAAAACTGCTGTTATACTCTTGCAACAACATCAAAGAACACTTCTGTTTTGTGAATGACTGAAAAGAATAAATTGCTCCTGAACATCGATTAAACACTGAAAAACAATAAAGTTAGAAAATTTTAAGATATATACCAATTGCTACATAAGCTACTTTGAAAACAAACAACAACCAAATCACAACAAAACATTCAACTTCCTTATCAAATGAACCTACAAAATATTACACCTGTCTGTACCTAATGTATTATTTTTACTTCATTTGGGGAACGTAAAGGATACACTGAGGAACATAAAGCATTAGATAATGCTGTCTGTAGATCTGCATCAGTCACTAAGTTCTTCTGTTCAGCCCAAGAGAACCACTACCACCACATTATTACCACAAGGCAGACACAAGTTTCTGGATTCCAGCTGATACAACTAAGAGACAAGTATGAATCTGAAATGACAAAGATGAGCTGAGGAGGTGTGACAATGAGGGGAATGCAGTGGGGAGGAAGGGCAATAGAACTATGAAAAAATCTGTACTTCTTGTATATTCACAGGATATTCCAGTATTAAAACAGACACTGCAAATGGAAGAAGTGTTATTTGAAAAATAGAATTTTAAAAGCCTTTGCAACAAATACTGAAAATAACCACAAAAAGGCAGCTAGCTGCCAAGAATTGTACCAAATTCCACAGACAGCTAGTGACAAATTCTTTGCTGCTGGCCACATCACATCATTTCAGAACACTTAGCAAAAGTCAAGTGAATACTACCTACTTCAGAGAGATTTGTAGAAAATAAATGTGGCTTGGCTTGGGGGCTTTTTTCCATGAAATTCAGAAGCAGATCAAAAACTGTGTAAGATACTAGAACTGTGTAAGGCACTAGAATTTCAAAATTATGCAGCTGACTTACAGACAGGCACACAAAATCTTACTTTCCTGCATCTGCCCAAGACCTTCTCAGAGTTTGCAGGAAATCAAAAGCTTTAATGAAGTGTACAAATTGAGTTAAACCCACTAAAAATTCAGAAAGATTCATTTAAAAACTTAGAAGTTCTTCACTTTGTCATTTAAAACTAACACTGATGAATCCACTATCATTTATAAACAAGATGGCTGAGAAGAAATAGCCAACACCACATCTATTATTTGCTGGAATAAGACCAGCAGTGCTCATGGTGAAAAAAGAAAGAGTTCATTTAGCAGATATTTTCTGAGTAAAGAGCATCCCAACCAACTTTCCAGAGAGTTGGCTCAAATCTAGCTGAGGACTGTTACCAGTTTCAGAACACTCAAACTATTAAAATAGGTAAGTGTGTTATCCAATTTACTGAGTTACTCTTTCAAAATCTCTTTATCTTTCTTGCTTTTTTTTTTTAAACCCACTTTTATGTTTGAATACTCATCTATAGAAGTAAAAACATTCCAAAATTCAGTCTTGTAGAGCAAAATCAAGAACAAAAGTTTTTGTTTTACAAACCCATTTACATTCTTTAATGCATTTTATCCAGTATGAAGGATGAATGGATTGCAATGCTTATAGTCCCTTTTCTAAACATATACATTTATTTTTTGAGCTGCTGAAAAAGGAATAGTTCGGTTGCTTTCTTTTTCCCAAGCAGCTTTCCTCAAAAACAAACTGAAAACCTTTATAACAGCTTGTGAAGGAAATAAGCAAGCCATTTATGTTCCCTTTTGGAGATGTGGAATAAGGAGTATGACGCAATCCTCTTATATTATTAGTACTTAACACTGACAAACCCAGATGGCTAAAGTCATATATGAACTCTATTGCAGAATTCAATCTGCCCAAGCATTCCCACTGAAGCAAACAGAAAAAAATTGACAGTCACAGTCATTTAAAAGAGTGTAATTATATAGCACAATGTTGTTTTACCTAATCAGAGTTAACCATAACGAAGAGAAGAGCCTCAGAGATGTAGAGAAAAATAGTCCACTCCAGTAGGCAATGCCTGTCCCAAAAAGAAATAGAATCAGGGACACAAGGGGGAGCCATGCATCCTGACTACTCAGCACAGCAGCATCCACCTCTGGTAGCGACAGTGATTCCCATATCACTCTAAACCAGTGAAACCTGCCAAAAACACGAAAGCAGTATTATCACTTCCAATTGCTGTTACAGTAACACGTATATCAACTAGTCCTCTTACTAGAGCCTTTCAAACCAAATCAGAGTCAGTTGTTCACAATGATTACAGGCAAAATAATATTCCTCTCCGCCAATAGCTTCTCTGAAACTTCTGTTTTGGAAACTGTTTTAAATAAGTTTAAAGTTATGCAAACTCACCCCTGCAGAAACACAACGATGCTTATGAGAGGTTCTACTTTGTAGGGTTTAGCTGCCCGAACTAGCTCAAGGGAAAAATCCGAGCATTGGCCTAGCATCAAGAACAGAAAGCATCCACAGTAATTATTTTGTCATGAAATTTAACAAAGAAGATCCACAGATAAAAAGTAAATTCAGACAAAGGTTTGAAAGTTTGCTTTAAAGCAAGATAACTATGTCTTATAATAGTACTGTAAGTCAGGCTACTTCACCATCAAGGCCCTTATTAGCTGGATGCTCATACTCAGGTAACATGACAAGAGCTTCTGGAGAGATTATGGAGTTTGTTACCACCCAAATTTAAATAAAAATGCATTCTGTCTGAAGACATGAGTAAAAGTTAGTCTGCAAATCTCATCGTCATGCAAGAAAGCATGACAATACATTTTAAACTTTTTAAAGAATTTTTAAGTAGACTTCTACAGATTCTAAAATATTGTACAACACAAATCCTTTGCAAAGAAGGGACTGCAGAAATTCTGCTGCAACACAACCTTGGAGAACCACCAACAAAGAAAACTGAAGAGCATAGATCCAAGTACATGCACAAGTTCAAGACTAAAAAATTCACAACTAGCTACTCTTTCAACAGTACATTGGGTAAGTAATCTCTTTAAAAACACTTGTGACAAAAAAAAAATAATACATTTTTCTAGAAAGCTACCTGTTGATATCAATGTGCTCAATTGTCCTCCATAAGTAAGAAGAATATTAGAAACAACATAGACAGGAAGAGTGCCAGCATGGAACCTTATTATCTGAAAGACAAGGAATTTTATATATATACACCTTTATATTTATATATAAAAATATTTAAAAAAAAATACACACACAAATATTATCATGAATCCAATATGATAACGTAATTGGAAAATAATAAAAATCTTTCTTAAAAGATTCAGCTAGTTTCTCATTTTGATGCATAAGTATTCAATAACCACCATTCGCAATTAATGTTATATATGGAAAATCCTCAGGTCTCATAAATGGCTAATTAAATGTGTTTTGATAAATGACCAAATAATAAATGAATGCTTTTTTTCAAGTCAAGACAAATATGAAGACAGTAGCATGTTAATGGTACAAATGGTATTTCAGTAAAATAAATTTTAAAAAGTAAAAGTACACTTTCCAAGCAAAACCTGCATGTAGTTATAAATGAAATTCTTTGCCCAAAAGCATATATGTGTTAATTGGCTTCTGCTGTCCCAAATCATGAAGAGAGATCTGATTAACATACAATAGCACAGAAATTCTTCTAAAACAATAACAAAATGAAAAATGCTTGATATAAACGCATACATTCAAACAGATCAATTTGCCAGTAATATTCTAGCACTACACTTAGGTGCTTGAAAATTTATTACTTTTTAGAATCAGAAAATTGCAGATGGCTAGTCTGTTTTTACTGATACCAATGTCGAAATGTATTCTTCATTGATAATCAAAGAAAATTTGTTGAAAAGGAGCATATGGATCTACTTAGACTTTTTTTGCTAACTTCTAGTTGATGCCAAATGTATTTTAAAAGTTTCAGCACTACTGACTCATCAGGCAAGAAAGTGAAAGTGACCTACAGTGTCATCTTTTTACAGATACCTGGCTTTCCACAACGCCAAATGCTCAACAGAGCTACTTACAATAGCTCTTTAGAGCCAGCGTGCTCTTCTAATCCTCTGAGGCCTGGCATTTATCTGGATGGGATGCCTTGCCAAGTGACAAGGTTTTTAAATAGTCATTAAATAGTGTTCCTCTTGGCATCAAGAAGGAATTTGAAGTGCCAGAGTAGGGAAAGGAAGAAGGGAAAACTTCTACAGATGCTACGGACATCAAAGACAATCTAGTACTAGAAAGTTTTCTTACTTGCCCAAGAATCTGTACAAGTGATGTCTTCAAAATTACCTTGATAAAAAAAAACAAACAAATATTTTATTATTTTATACAACGCTAAATAAAAGGACAAACTACTTTTATTTTAAGAAGCCAACCTAAGTATTGAAATTCAGCAATCCCATAACTAAAATGTACAACAGCTTACTATTGACTTTTTAAAAACAAATGCTTTAAAGCTTTTCTTAGAAACGAGAGGCCAACTTTCAACGGTACTCCAGCTGTTGAAAAATACTTATAGCATGCATTACATTTACAAAAAGCCCTAACAGCCCACTTTTAGATTTGCTTAGTATTTATTTTGGTTAATTAGCTACATGTTTTAAAAGACTGAATTATTCAAAAGTGATGCAAACTAGCTATAAAATAAATTTTTATTACTCACTTCATACTGACAGTCTGAGGAAGAGTAAATATTTAACTCTGGAACCCTGTTGTCATTTTCAGGTTGAGCTGTATGCAGCTTTGCAGAAATCTCAGTAAAAGACGGAACTCTGAAACATCAACTTAATTGGTAATTGTCCTTATAATCAAAAAAAGCCAAACATGTCTTAGTCTTCAACATAAAACACATAAAACAGAACACTTCAAGCTATGAACAAAAGGGTAAAATGAACTTGTGTATCCTACCACAAAGAACTACATGACTTTCTCAATCCACTGTCCCCTGAACTATTGAGGGGCACAGTACTAATGGAAACAGACAAGTTTAGCATTAACATATACACTACCTCATAAAACATGTAAATATGCTGAGTGCCAAGAATGGGAAGGGCAGATTCTCAAGAATACAATTCAGTTTCCTGCAAATATTATGTTGTTAGAAAATATAGGGGGGAAAAAAGGGAGGTATCCTTAAGACTTCTAAAATAAACAAGGAAGGCTGTTTTCCATCCTCTCAGGTTATTCAACTGCCATTCCTGAGTGACCCATATTCTAAGCTCTATCATTTGATTTTGTCAGGACAATGCTGCTGAAGCAACTCCGGGCTGCTGTGTGATCCAAACTCAAGGTTACAGAAAGTAGCCAGCATGCAGAGGAGCATCTCTAGTCCCCACTCGTGAGGGGGTCAAAGATTATACATAGACATTCAGACCAGAAAATTTAAATTCCTTTTAGAGAAAATTAGTGAGAAGTATTAAACAAGCAACTAGTAGATATTCTCATTAAGTCAAAACAACTATCAACAAGGGCAGAAAGGTAAATGAGGAAAAGATGCAGAAGCCAAACATTTAAGACTGGAGAAGTTGTCTCCTATCTCAAGCATTACCACAACAAGACGTAAACATTCTTCAAAAACCTATCAAAAAGTTATGTATAACTGTTAAATTCCTTACTTCGCTACAGTTACTGAGTCTTCATGTGACCAAGGTATATGAAGTCTGTAAACACTAGGTTTTCTTTCTGAAATAGAAGAGAATTAAAAAATATAAAGTTAATTAAGAACAAGATGTGGCAACTGTCTACAGAGACTACACTGCAAGTAAAACAGGTGGTACGTAGATAACTACACAGAATCACTGTGCTTGCAGTTACATTGCAATTCACATTACAACGCAGATCAGTGCAATTAACATGGAGCAAAAGTGACATTTTTTAACTCCTACTGTTACAGAACAAGACAGTGAGACATCAATGTTTAAAGGCAGAGCAGTTATGAGGAAGCCATAACCTCAAGCTAATGAATCCATCATTTTTCTCTTTTTTTTTTTTTTTTTTGAGGCAAATTCCTTTAGCATCACATTCTGTTTAAGCTCATGCAGCTCAACATTCAAATTTGAGTCCCATAATTAGCAAAAAAAGTCCTAGCCAAATGTGCTATTCTTGAGAAACACTTTCAACAGAACGCAGAATCCTGCTTAAAGTTCAACTTCCCCTTGCTGGGAAGTAAGAAAAGCAAACATATGTGGACTAATTCCACACTTTCTTCGAACTATCCTTCTTAACAAAAAGTGGGAAGTGAGACACTTGAGCTGATTTTAACAGTACTGCCTAAACTGCATTGCATGAGAGGACTTCTTTTTTCCCCCCACCAGCTTCAGTCTTGAGACTTTTCAACAAGCTTTGTTTTATAAATTCATACTTCAGACAAGACATATTTACCTTTGAGTGACCGGCAGTGGCTCTCTATATAAATTCTGAAAGCTTGATATATCTGGAACATAAACCCAAACAAAATATCACTTACATTCTCCAAACAGTGGTTATGTTAGCTAAAAAAATTAAGTACCATTCTTACTTGGTTAAAGTGCTGGAGCTGTACATTGTAAAGTAAGCCAGTTGAATTTAAAAGAATTTTGCTTGAAGAAAGCCCTGTAAAGGATGTATTATTTTCATATATTTGATAAATATATTTGAGAACTCATTACATCTTCAGATATTTTTCCAGGGGGCTTATATGCTTCTGTTAGACAAAATTCACACATTTTTCATTTCTTTGTTACTAAACTAGAGCAACATTAACTTCAGTAAAAACTACCCCTCCAAAACTTTCCTGGCCATTGAAATTTTTAGGCAACTTCGTTATCCAAATGTTAGTAGTAATAGTTTTCCATTTTTTCCCCAAAAGTAATATGCTATACTTACCAAATGAAAAAAGATGCGTTACAGGAAGCTGTAATGTTCTGGAATCTTCTTTGAAGAATTCACAGTCCAAAGTGTACTGCAATTCAGGATATTAAATACAGATCTAAACCAAGCACAATCTTTTGCACTTGCCAAATTCTATTCACAGGCTCAAACAGAATACAGGGCACAAATACTGAAAAGCCACTTCTCCACACTCCACCAACAGGGACAGGTTGGTAGTTCATTCCTCTACACAGCAGTACAATTCGGGTAGCTTAAGCTTAACTTTCAGGTTACTCTGGCTCTTGCCCACTTGCAGCAGCCTTCAAAAGGCTGTTCAAATAGCTGAGAATTACTAGAATCCACTTCACACCCCTCCTTCTCAGGTGGGGCTGGGGCTGTTGCAAAGGAGAGTGTCCAAACTCTGGATACAGTTTCCTAAGCAAAAGGAACCTTTAATTTTTGTCCTGATGTTTAATCATGCAAGAGCAAAGCAAAGTATCCAGCAGGTATGAGCTGTCCATCTCTAATACATATTTATTTCACTTGAAAATTATTTACCATCCCATTGTAAATCCAGCATTTGTTTACTTTTAAAGGCAATTTCCAAGATTTAACACTGGACTGCAGCTTGCAGGTTACATTTCACAAGTGATCTCTCTTATATCTTTGCTTATCAAGAATGTTGTATATTACTAATTTAATTGCAGGATGTCTCAGTCACAACTATCTGAAGATACACTCATAGAGAAGCATAACAATCAGTTCATCTGCGAGTAATTTCTTGGATCAGGAATTATTATACCACAGATGCAGAGACTGGAATTGTGTTGCAGAAAGGAATGTCAGATCTACTTAGACTTTAAACTCAAGTTCAGTGTTCTGCCATTTTCAGGACTAACTAGAAAGCCCTGCCAGACCAGCTGGGTAATATGTGTCTGCTTAGATTTACTGCAGGTGTTCCTCTTACTGGGATCCTGAGAGGTGCTGACACAAAGATATCCACCTCATCTCTGAGATTCAGAGACATCAAACTCTGTACAATTCAGTCTACCACATTATTTGAGGTCTCAGAGCTTGCATAGGTATCTGTAACCAAGAATCCATAAGTGATGTCTTCCATTATCTACAGTGTTCTCTGCTACCCTGGATAAGAGAACTGAACTGTTCAAAAAGATAAATGTTCAGGAACCCATTCAGAGTACTAAGAAAAACAAGGAAGAAGGACATTAGAATCTCCAAAAAGAACTCTAAGAACTGGTTTGAGAGCTGTCACTTTGTATATTTCAAGTGCTATTCATGCCTTCCATTTGGCATTTTATCAAATCAAAGTGTTTCTGAGGTGACAGAATATAACAAAGCTACCTTCAAATCACACTGGAGTGTAGGTTCTATGATTTCTCAAAAATCACTTAGCACATATTAAATACACCTTCTTCTCCTTCTGTCATAGCATGTGAAAGTCATGAACACACTAAGCAAGCAATTTCTCCTTTTTTAAAATTTTTTTAATTTTTTTTTACCTTATTGTAAACGGTAGGTGGTGCCTGAATGACAATGTGGGACAAAGAAGGGTAGTCCTGAAGTTTCAGTATTACAACCTTTAAAAAAAAAAAAAAAAAAGGAAAGCCATTACTGAATATACCCCTTAACTTCCCCTTGGCAAGTTCCCAGACACTTGTCCCCCTTCCTCTGGAATACAACTGCATGTTCCAATACTCCAGATCCTTCTGGAGTAAACAGATCCTTCTCCCGTGACATGCAACTACCCCACGAAGCACCTCTCCCACTTACAAATTATGTACAATACTTACCTTGGTAGTTGGAAGTAACTCAGCTTTCCAGGATAAATCAGTAGCTTCCAGGCTGTGAAAATTCATGCACATTAAAAGATAAGCATATTCATTATACAGGCACTACATTATGACAGTGGATTAACATAGCCAGCTTTTCTCTCTATATATATGGATTCACGTGATTTTAACTTGAGAAGAACAAATTTGGGTCTACTGCAGTTAGCTACCATAGTAATTTATCAAACTATAACCATTTAATCATTTCAGATACTGCAAATCTTGTTTTTGCCAAAATAAGTTAAGCAAAGCTCTAACTCTCTATACACAAAACATTCAGCAGTTATTAGCCATGCAATTTCAGACACATAATGAGCTAAACCAGCACTGGCATTGAAGTAGCACACAGTTTTATTAGCATCTTTTAAACATCAAACGTATCAATTTTTCCTATTGGAACATCTAAAACAAAAATTTTGTTAGCTGCTGCAGAGCCAACAGCAATTCTAAAATGCTGTGTGCTTATGTTAAGTCAACACACTGAACAGTAACACATTCATTCAGTCATTTTAAGTTTTGATTTTTAGAATACTAGGATACTTCTGTTTCTCTAAATAATGTTACATCATGTCAGGACACAGCCAACAGCAAAACCACTATTATTAGATGAGGTTTTAGGCAGCACTCCTGAACCAAGTTAAGTTGCATTTGATGCTGATCAAAGGTTATATAAAGAAGTAACAGTTAATTTCTCCTTGGATCATGACATGTGGCTATCACCTGGAGACAAGACTCTGGCTATGTGCCCCAGCACAGATCCCAGAACAGAAAAATACTGTGCTAAACCAATTCCACCTGGAAGTTTTCCCTAACCTGAAGGGTTCTTTGAGCTTAGTTAACAAATGTAAGCTAAGCCAGTGTTTTAAATTCCTTTTGTAATGGTTGTAATGACTTGATTCAAATAATCTCTAAATAACTCAATCTTCTCAATATCTTTCATATGACGATAGCAATTCTGGA
The DNA here is from genome assembly GCA_004320125.1 of Scolopax mira. Classification (NCBI taxonomy): domain Eukaryota; kingdom Metazoa; phylum Chordata; class Aves; order Charadriiformes; family Scolopacidae; genus Scolopax; species Scolopax mira. The sequence continues at coordinate 88,672 of BJBW01002216.1, read as the reverse complement.
GTATGAAAAAAACACATTTCAATCTACTCCCCTGAAGACTTTGAGTGACATTTGATGTCTTCTGTGACAGGATTCTAAAGAGAAGCTACACACAATTGAGGAATCCTGCACAGCATGTAGTGTCCACAAGACAACAACAGGACCAACTTGTCACTGCTATGAAGGTCAAAAATATAGCTTAGAGAAGAAAAAGGTCACTTATTTCATTCTGTAATCATGCTGTAGTTTTGAGAAAAACTATTCTTTCCTGTTTTCTTGGTGATACAGAAAGCATGAATTATTCACAGTAAGAATTTTACTTTTCTTCCTAATCCTTTCCTAAGGAGAAGGAATATACTTTAAATTCAAATGCTATCTCACAAGATCCATTTGAATAAAGAACAGGAACTGTTCATACTTACCACATCGATGAATTACTGTTGATACAGCCATAAATCCAGCTACTTGTGTCCTGTAAAATCAATACCATAAACCAGCACATTACCTATCTGTGATTTATTTATAAATCTATTAAAAATAGAAATTCTTTACTCCGAACAATGTAGGAGTTAATGCTGATAATCTTCTCCAAAATTTCTATATGTGAACTGCTTCAGTACACCAGATCTCAGCAACTCTTCTAAAAATTCTCTGATAGCAGAACCTTGGTGCAATTAACTTACTAAGAAGAGGAGCAAAATTCCTTCATCTCTATTCTTTTCTATTAAGTGTGTCTGCAGCAGCCATCACTATAGTGACCAAACTCTAATAACAATGTCAAATGCTGAAGTGTAAAAGTGAAGGTGACGATAAAAAACAGTCCCTCTTAGATTTCCTCAATTATAAATAATGAAAGATGTCCACCACCATTTTTTTCTTCATTTCACAATGAAGTCAGACTTCTGAGTTAACAGCAAGTGATATCCTCCATTAGAAGTCTGGTATCATAATCTTTGAATTGCAGTTACAAGGATGGAAAGATGAAATATCAGTGGGGAAATATGACAATGGGGTTTTCTACAAACCATTTTAAATAACTTCCATTTGGCACCTTCTCTAGTTATGAATCAATACACTTATTAAAGACAAGTACAAGGTTAAGCAAACAAACTCATCATTACTCTTTAAAAAAAAAAAATCCGCCTTCATATACGATGTAAAATTCAATTTTAATAAAGTTCAATCTTTCCTAGCTGAAAGGAACATCTCAAGGTACTATCTGAAGTAGTTGAGGAATGCTTTAGATTTTTAATGTTCTACTGCTCCCCTCCTTAAGCATTTAAGTGTCCTGAAGCAGTAGCACCGTGATGCAAGTATCTCAGACCTTGTTCTGCACCTCCTCTTCCTCAGACAGTACTAGTCCTGTCCTTCAGATATAGCAAAGGCAAAAATTACCCTATTAACACACAACTAAGATCACAATAAATATATAAACATTGAAGGTGCTACTGGGAAGGAAAATTAGAAAAGCACTGAGAACATGCAACTTTTTGTCACAATAGTGGCATGAACCCCTTCTTTGGTAAGGGGAGGAGTGGCAACAGGGATGGAATGGGAAAGCATCTCATTTTTCTAGCTACTAATCTAAAATGCTCACATAATTTTGAAAAGCATATTTATCCATCTCCAGTTTGCCAAGAGATTACATTCATTCTTTTAAAAAAATTTGAAAACATTTTGGCTGAATGTCCTGAGTGAAAAATATGAGCAATGCATATTATTGCCTCTCAATAGAGGAAACAGTTGAGAAAGTGCTGTTTTCTCATCTGGCTTCCATTAGCTTCCACTGTGAAGTAGAAGGTCTCTGTAGCCTTTTAGACTCACTTAAATTTTATTATGGGAAAGCAAACCTATAAACAGCTTTTCCCAAAAAAGATGTATGGCTGAAACCTGGCAGCACTAAAAATAACTTCTTAATTCAAAGCCATCAATACAGAACTGCACTAAATTAAAAGAGGAAGTAATCTGGGGCTAACCAGAGTCAAAAATAAAACATCTGAGGTTCAGGTGGCGTTGAAGGTTCCAGGTCCTGAACACTAAGTGTGACATGGTAAAACAGGAAGTACATTTAGCACAATGTATTAGAATGTGAATGTAAATGGATGTCAGTTATTTCAACTGTTCATTAAACTGTCTTAAAACTGCAGCAAACCTCAATTGCAAAAATACAGCTTTATAGACAAATTCCAGAAATTAAAGAAGTATCTTCTCACCAACATACTGTTTTCACAGTAAACATGACTGTATGATTTTCTGTGGCTTGCAAGAGGAAATGTGAAATATTTTCCATCAGAATCCTTAAAAGAAAAAAGATTGCTCATCAGTTAAAAAAACAAGCCAAACAACCGAAAGCCATAAAAACACAATAAGGAAAAAAATGTTACTTACATTGTAAAACGAGTAAGTCCATTTGGAGGCTTTGACTGTAATCCACATGAAGGCTCCTAAAAAAAAATAAAAATATGTTTTCATATGCCACACTGTAGGAACTATTTCCTTTTCTCCAAAGTCTTATCTTTATTTTTTACTCATAGCCACGGTCTTACCTCATATCTGTAAACGACCATAAACTTTCTAATGATTGCTACTGCTTAGAATTACATGCAACAGCAACATTGGTTTCAGAGGAAACAGCAAAACATGTAGGATCCCATGGCTACATAGTAATTGTAAAATAAAAACCCTATGGATCTTGAAACAAGGCTCTCAAGGCAACAAACCAAATAAGAAATTGAATTATACTAATGTAATTACAGGCTAGGTGACTGATAAAAGGTGAAGCAACATTAGAAACCTTTGTTTCTGTCAGCCTTTTAAGAAAACTAATACAGAAACTTGTGTAGAAGCAAGTCAATGATGAAGTGAATAACATGTATAAGAAAAAAGTAGCAGTTTAAAGACATGCCTGGAGAAAAAGAATAAGACAGAACAATGAAGAGATCAGAGATATAAACAATGCGAATTGTCATACAAAAAAGTTATTATCTTTCTTCTCTCCAACTAGAGTAACAAATTCAACACAGATTTAGCTAAGTGTCAAGAAGTCACCACAAACAGGAAGTTCCTAACACAAAATCCAATTTAAACATATTTCTCCCTATTGCTAAAAACTGGCCCTCAAAATGGCAAGCAACAAACAAATCAATTCCACAACCTCTTTTTACCCTGCCATGTCATGAAAAAAAGGAACTCATTGGTGAAGCTGATCTGAATATTCAGGATTTCAACGACTAGCACAAAACTAACACAAATGGCTCTACAATACCCATCCCTCTTGCAAGCATGGGATGCAAGCATAGATTAGTACTTTTGACATCCTGCTATTCCCGGTTTCTGAGATTGTCTACTGGACAGCCTGGTGTAAATATGACTCCTGCTCATCTCCCCGAATCTAAGCCATAGTGCGACAGACTTTTGCTCCTACCCCTTTTAATCTATTTAGTGCTGAAACCACACAAAAGTTGATAGCTTCCGTCTATAACCCATGTATTATTTTAGCAATGTCTGAAGAAAAACAAAATGCAAACCAACCCAGAAGTTGGGTTTTTTTTAATAGTTAATCTTCTCACTAAGGAGTATCATTGAATCCTGTTTGGAAAAAACCCTGCTGCACACCTGTGAGTTCCGTAAAAGCTTCAGGATTTTCCTCAAATATCTTTGCAGGGTGTCTCACAAAGTGGTGATTCAGTACAGCCATTCTTTTCTTTGGATCCTCACTTATCTAAAAAAAGAACACATTGTCAAATTTTATTGTACCAATTTGTGTGATGTACAATCACCACATGACCAAAGCTTGCAATGCAGTTTTTGGGATGAGGGGCAGGAGAGATTGTTAGAAGACTTGATATATTTTCTATTCTAAATTCAACAATCTGAACAAATAATGTGCCATCAATAGTCAATCACTGCAATACAAAGTCTGCACACATTATGAAGCATAGCTGAAACTACAGAGTTTTATATGCTTGCCTACTCTGAACAAAAGGAAAACATTCTATTAAACTTTCTTTCTAGACACACATGCATTCTTCCTGAAATAACACACATAGGAGTTTAGGAAAAGTTCTCATTTTATTTATTAATCTGAATTCACAAAACCAGCTTACTACATCTTGTAATATTTCAAGCATCCAGATAGCTGTAGAGCTACAGTGACATTTGCCTTCACTTGGGTTTTTTGTTGGTTGGTTTACCTAAATTTACAGGAGTAATTTTTGTCCAATTCAGCTTTTAAAAATTGTGGCCATTACAACTGATGTCTGAAAAGTTTTACCCTCCAGCACATTGCCAGCACACTCCAAACTACTGTACCACCTTTTTGTCTCTCTAAATCACATGTTAAAGTGAGTATACATAAGAAACTCTGTTTTTCACATAAGAAAGAGAAGTCTGCCCCAAACAGCCTCAAAAAAAGAACACCTGGAAGCCTCACTCTTCTATGTCTGGGGCTCTGCTCTTACGTATCTTCAACCTCTTGGACCTTGATCCCAATTAACGTTTATTGCTGCATAACATTTCAGAAAGAAAACAGAGTACAATGGGACATTTCTCCAACGGTTCTCAAAAAGTAAGATCCAGGATGTTTATTTAGAAAAGCAATAAATACTGTTAGCTGGAGTTAAACAAACATGCTAGTATATCACTTGCATTCTATTTTTGTAAGTGTAATTTGCAAAAGAGCACCCCAAATACATGCTGGTGCTGACCACTGTGACAACAACACGTGGGGAAATTCGAGAAGTATTATGTCTGAATTAACTATCAGTTTTCCCCCTTTTGTATACTAGTCAGAGAAGGCAACTCAAACACACATTGAGAGGTCACATTCAAAGTCACACAGCTAGTGAAATTTGCTTATCCTAGTGCAAGGTCAACTAAACCTGCCGCATTATGAAGGAAAAGTTCAGTCCACACCCCAGATATAAAGCATCAAGCAGTCAATCATAAAAACTGGGTTAACACACAATTATTTCTGACACATTGGTCAAACAACACAAAGCTACAGAATTTTTCAGTCACTGGTACAAAACAGCAAGCATTTCCTCAGATGACTTACAGTAATCAAAATGAGTTTTCTGTTTAATAGGATGAGATTTGTCCCGATGTAGCATTCTGGGATGGACGAAGAAAGTGTGATAGGGAAATATACAGGAGACCACATATACAAACCTGCCTTGTATTTTCATCTATGAGATCAAAAAAAGCTCTAATGGTAGCCAGGATCAATTCTTTGCACCTAGAAGGCAGAATAAGTAAAATTAAATCTAGAAAGGAGCTATCTAAGGAAATAAAAGCGGTCAGAAGAGACATTATAATAATATTGTGATGAAGTAAAATTATTGTATGAAGTGATAGCAGTAGAGAACAGACAGATGTATGATCAGTCAATTAATCTTTGTTCATTAGCTTACCACACTATGGAGAGATGGTCTGTTGAGGCCCAAGCTCTAGGCACAGCAGAGCTCTGTTTAGGAAAGGAAAGAAGTTAAGATTTTGCTAATGTTCAACATTTTAAAATTCTAAGTAAGCACATTCCCTTTCCTTATTTAAACATATTTGCACAATTATTAAATAGAGCAGTGTTTAAGAATTGCAGGGACTAAAATACAATAGAATGACTTCTTCAGTCAAAAATCTTACAAGTGCTGAAGGACTTGTAAAACAGGACTTGTGAAACAAAATGACTAAGCTTTCTATGTTAGACAGCAGAATCTAACGGTGAAAGGGCAAATAGTAGTATGGAGAAAACTTACCAAAATTTCTTCAAAGACTGCTTTTATGAATAATCTTACTATTTTAATAAGCGATCCTGGCACAGAAAAAAAGAAGCATGCCAGCAAAGTTGCTGCTGAAAAAGCAAGGGCATCCTCAACAGAAAGGAGCATCAGAAGACCATGCAGGAAGAACTGGACAGCCTGAAGCTATTCAGATGAATACAAGTGTATTGCATTTTAGGGGCTAATAATATCAAAAATACCTCCCATAAATGGAGCTCATCACCTAGCTGTATAACTTGAATCAAGTCAACTGTGAACTATTGATACATTACAGCCAGGAATAAAAAAAACCAAAAAACAAAAAACCACCGAAACCAAACAACAACAACAACAGAATAGCCCCCAAAAACAAAACCCCCAAACCAAGAAAATAGAAAAACATTTGAAAGGACTGGTATCACTATGCATGAGATCTCATGCAAAATTCTGGTCACCAACACTCAAGAGAAATGAAAGTAGAGCAGAAGCAGAGAATGGTTACTAGGACAAAGGGAACACAGAGTTAATCCTCTCAGCCTAGCAGCATCAGAGCTGAGACTATTTATAGACAGCTTTCTGTGCAATGGACAGGGAGGTAAACACCACAGCAATAACAACTACTTCAGATAATGCTTCAAGTTGATGTCAAAAGGTATTTAAAAGCTGACTTGTGCAGTAAACAGAAGTTGGAAATTACAAATTTACTGAGGAGTGTTTTCCAGCTTCTTCCACATTGGGAAGATGGCTGGGGGGGATGGAAAGCGGGGCTGGAAGGGGGCTGGAAAGACAAAGCTAACTGCTTCCATGATGTTGCTTGATTAGTTTTGGAAGGAGACAGATGCCTGCAAGAGCAGAAGACTGTACTTGATAATCCAGTAGATCCTTTCTATTCCAAATTTCTTTGAAAAACAGTAAATACAAAAAGAAGCTTGAAGCCAAAGTTGTCTTTTTATAACCAAACCAGCAGTCAATTCCTGTACTGCACATCTGTCAGTCACCATATACACATATCTTGTAAAAACACAGGAAAATGTAACCCCAGTTCTGAAACTAAAAAGTTGCAAGAAAGTGGCGAGAAGAAAGAGTACCAAGCAGTAAAAGATTAAAATCCACCCCAACAGATCCTCTTCCAGTGGACACTCATTTAGACAACATCAACTATTTATGGTTTTACAACAGGACAATATCTACTTTGTGTTGTAGTATTTTTATATGTAGTTATACTATGCTGCACATAAAGACTACAATTAGACACCAATACATGCACTACATAAATAGCTATCTAACATAGCTCCACGCAAAACCAAAAAAATAGTTTGCTTTTTTACCACAACAGATAAGGCACTGTCATGTTGACTCAATCTTGGTAGAAAAGCCAGTCCTGAACGAACTTGGTAATCTCTGAATCCTCCCGCCACAGAAAGAGTAGTTAAATTTCTTAAATCTTGGGCCTTTAGAATCCAATGATTGTTTACAGCTGTATAAAAATCTATAAAATATATTCAAATCAATCACAGTTTTCCCATAAGTCTACTTGATATACAACAAAACTATAGAAATATTTAACTGAAAGCTTCTGTAAGCCCCCCCTAGAGGCATTCAAGCTTTGATTTATATAAGGAAGGAAAATTATTGTTTTAACCCCAAGAAAGTAGCAGCTGGGAAAGACAGATAAACTTACACCTTCTGTATCAGCTAAGCACATATATTGTTTGAGTAGCAAACCGCAGATTTATTTTAAGGACAGACAGAATCCAGAAACAGTCAGCAAGGAAGAAGTATTGCATTGCAATCAATTGTAGGAGAGAGAATTAATACAAGCACAATAAATCAAATTCAGCAGCTAAAGATAATCCATTCCTCTTGGGTGCCACAGAATAATGAAAAGAAATATCTTTTCCCTTTCCCTCATCAATTCCCTCAATATCTACATGCAGCAACACATTATCACTGAGCATATATTTCATCAGTATAGTTTAGTCAAATCTAGCTTTTCAAGAAGTCTATAGTACATGGATAAGGATTATACTTAAATTTTTATGTCACAGTTATTTAGGTGAGCAGAAAATATGACCTATCTTTTGTGTAAATATATTATATAAGATATCTACACCTAATATTTTCACACACCCTCCCCCAACTTTTGGGCATGACAAACATTAAATTTAAGAACCCTATTTAGGCAATGTATTTGATAAAGAAAGCCACTACAGAGGTCAAGTTTTATAAAAAAGAAATAAAAAATGTCATTTGCTGAAGAGCTTACAAATTTAGTAATATGCTCTGCAACTTACTAAAATTACAAATTATTGAGAGTTCCAGGCCCAGCCCACAAGCTCAAGTCCCTGTAACTCATATTATGACACCTTATTTTTTCTCAGTATCCTTGTGCCCTCAACCAACCACCTGAGTAATTATTCTATTTGTTTGTTACAGTAAGCAACAAAACAGCACATTTTGCTGCTGATTTGCAAAAACCTCACCCATCAGTGCTTAAGACAATCAATATAAAGAAATACAATGTAATGAGATAATCTGCAATACTTACCCGTAAGATATTTGTCTAAAGGCATTACAGGTGCAATATGAGGTGTGGCTTGTGTAATGAGGAGATTTATAAGTTCAGGCTTAAAATTCTTCAGAGTAAGCAATGCTCTTGCAACAAGACCACCCATGGAATGACCTACTATTGCAACACTAGTTGGAGCAAATTCTCGATCCTTAAGCAAAGAGCAAACAGTAATTAGACACATCAAAAATAGATATGCAAAACCAGATTTGACATTGAACTATGGTTATCAGTTATACATTTTTTCCACAAAAATTAACTTCAAGTATAATAATAACTAGTATCAACTTCACAAGTTTACAAAATGAATATAAATTTAGTTGCTATCTCAAAAAAAAAAAAAGTGCTTAATGTGAAGTTTGCAGCTCAAAAGGAAGTATTACATTGCCCATGGAAGCATAAGAAACTTCATCTTATTTTAATTTCTGAGACTCTTAGGCTATCAAAGAGCTTTCCTACAGAGACCTGGATGTAAAGCGATGCTATACTAGTATTTTAATAACTAGGGAAAGTTTACATCTCTACTACAAAAAATGCATATGTTGTGCATGGAAGTATTTACTTAGAAACACAATTATAGGATGTAACACTATGGGTTTCTCACAGGCATTAAAAAATCTATTAAAGAGCAACACAGCTCTCTATTGCACTATTGTCATATTCAATTACACACACATTATAAAGTCTCCCTCCCTTACTCATCATTCTTCAGTTTTCCAGCAGAAAAGACAGTCCATAATCCCATTCCAAAATGCAAGTGTATTATTTACCACTTACCTTGTACAACTTAAGAATTACTTTTATGCATTCATGCACAAACTTGGTCTGTCGTTGCAGGCTACCACCATACAATGCAACCAACTCCTCATTAAAGTTGACACTGAAGAAATTAAAATGATACTTGAAATCAACATCTTCTGCTTTTCTAAGTGCAATGGAGCCAAGAGAACGTACTAGGAAAAGAAACCATATTAATTAGAACAGTCTAATAGTCACTGCTTAGCACCATCATTAGTAGAGAAAGACATAATCTGTTAAGAAACAAATGTTATCTTAAATCCATTGTTTATCTCAAGTCATTTATAGAAGGAAAAAAAAAAAAAGATGAAAAAGCCATCCAAAAGCAAATAATCTCTTCCTAATATGCCATCACAGTCATTTTACAAAAACAGATTTGCAGATATAAACAATCAGGGCAAAAGCATCAGCCAGTCACTGTCAGAACTGAACTGTAAAATGAGAAAAGAAATCATTATTTCCTACTTGTATAAGAATCCCTCTGGTAAAAAAATATTAGCAAATATATCTTAACAAGACCTTACAGAAAAATCTGAAAAAGAACAAATATGATGAGATGGAAGGAAAGTTTGGATTGTGTTACCAAGAGCTGTATACTATGCTTATGGCAGTTAACCATGTGACCTAGTTTACTGCTGACTACAGAGATGTTCTATGGCAAAATAAAGATCAAGGATTACATTCCTCCATCTGAGGGCTGCTTATCTCATTTGCACCTTCTTACCAGAAAAAAGCAGCAAAAACAAGCAGTCTTGACTTCAACTCTAGCTTCAATGCTAGTGCTAAGTTTTGCCAAAATTCCTTTGAAGACCATCAACTCCAAGAAAACATTCCCAAATACCATGAAGGTACGTATGGGGGACTGGAAAAACAAACTCCAAAGGACACTTTTCCACCTAAAATTTTGAGGAATGAAATGTTCTGTTTACAAGGGCTTGTTTCTGACCAGTCTTCTCCATCTAACTCCAGCTGCTATTTAATACAGCCTTCTGAGCGCAGAATTGTCCTCGAGTTTCCATGGAGACATGGCAGGATGTGAACAGTAAGGGCTGCAAATAAAAAAGCATGATATGGAAAGAAGAAAATAAGAGTCCCAAAAGCAAGGTTATACTTTTGCAAAGGAACTAATGATTGCCAGAAAGGGGTGCCCAAATCCAGCACACAGAAGGAAGATTCTTCTACAATGCAACAGTTTGAGAGATCTGCACCCTACAGAACCCTCCTTCAGAAAAGTCTGCTATAGAAATTCATGTATCAAACAAATTTCAGCAAAGTTAAAGAAACAGAAAAGCAGTATTTATGAAATACTTCGTAAGTTCAAACATCCAGCATGATGAAATTTATAGATCTAATTTGTAGCTACCATTTCACCGTTCCTATCTAAAAGTAATAGCAATAAGAAAACCTTTGAAATTATTTGAAAAGTAATTAAAAGATCAAACACACTGTCATAACTTTATACCTTGAAAGTCATGGTAAAAGGAACAAGAATATTGCCAAAGATCACAGGGCAAGCATGTGGCACATTTCTAAATAAAACCCAGGATCTCAAGTCTCCCAATCTCAGGTTCATTCCCAACAACTAAACCAGACCATCACCTTTTAGTTGAACCTTTGAAAAACATACAAAATTCAGGCTTGATTTTAGTGACCATGAAGGACGATGAATTAAGATGTTTCAAAAGTATTAGAATCGTGGAATAGTCTGGGTTAGAAGGGGTCTTTAAAGGTCATCTAGTCCAACCCCCTTTCGATAAGCAGGGATATCTTCAACTAGATCAGGTGTCTCAGAGCCCTGTCCAACCTGACCTTGAATGTTTCCAGGATGTGGCATCTACCACCTCTCTGAGCAACCTGTTTTAGTTTTACCACACACATTGTAACAGATTTCTTCCTCATATCTAGTCTAAACCTGCTCTCTTTTAGTTTAAAACCATTACCCCTTGTCCTATTGCGTCAGGTCCTACTAAAATATTTGTCCCCATCTTTCTTATAAGTCCCCTTTAAGTACGGAAAGGCCACAATAAGGTCTCCCTGGAGCCTGTAACACATTAAAATAACAGACCCAGCAAAGGCAGCAGCAACACTTTCATCCTCATTGCTCAGCAAATACAAACATATTTTAAGCAAGTAAGAAAATAACACCACCACCTTCTCTGCTCATCTAGGTATCAGAATTAAAATGTGCTATCCCACAATAAATTCTGAAAGAAATATAAATTTTCATGAATTCCATCATAAAACCTAAACTATTCTGAGCCACTGAATAAAGCAAACAATTTATTTTAAGATTTTTAAAAATGAACATAACTATTGACAGTCTCCCTAAATCAATTTCTCAAAACAAATAATATTTAAATTTTTACGGATTTTAAGGGGCACATTATATACATAGTACTTAGTGCTTCTGCTCAGCTAGTTTTTCTTCATATACTTCATTTTGAGTCCTAAGATAATCCAAAAGTATTATTTTATTTCCTACATTGTGACTTACTGTCATGTTTTTAGAGACATGCATAATTCAGATTTGCAATACTTTATGCACAATTACAAAAGTCCATATGGTATCTCTCATAATCATTATGTTTGCTATCTTCTTTGGATACTATTGTGCCTGCAAGTCTGTATGTTTTCCAAAAGTACAAATTGGTAAAATACTTGACTTTGTTATAAGCTAAGCAGGTATGTTCTCAAAGAAAAAACTTTGTAAGAGTTCTCTACAAGCAGATAATTTAATAAAGTTCAGTGCAAATATACGGAAAAATGACCACAGTAAGACATCAGGGTTTAGACTGCAGTGTTTTTCCCCATACATACACATCAATTTGACTAACATCATTAGTGTGTTACTAACTGTTTCAAAGCACATTATAGAGAACAAAACCAGTGGTCTGACAAACCCAGCCTGCAAGAAATACCAGATACTGGAATAAACAAACACAATACTTCATGTTCATCAAAGTGCTAACTTTGGTATTTACAATGAAAAATAAAAATGCTTTAAAACTATTACTTCTTTTCATGTGGAGCCTAGAGGCGTAAGAGGGAACAACATGGAAAACAAAAGCAGGTATGTGTGCATTGAGAAGATGATGCTAAGGAAAAACCACCACATAATAAAGAGCTAGGAAATAATGAAGCTACAGGGCAAGCCACAGGATTATGCTTATTTCTATAGCACATATTTACTTAACATCACATTCGGTGGCTTGCTTAGTTTCCTCTAATTAAATTCAGGTCTTGTTTAATTTGGCATAACAACGCTAACCCTTGTTCAAATCAAAACCAATGAGACGTTTATGACCAACAACACAGCAAAGGGTGCAGTGCTGTCCTAGGACAGAATAAACTGCATGTTTCTGGCTATCAAAAATCAAAGTGTTACTCCAAGGCAAGTACTATATAGCTCAACTGTTCAACTGATTTCAAACAAAAATGAAGTCTTCTGCCTGCTTGAAATTAACCATGGACTAACAAGGATATCTATACCATAATATGACTGGTGAATATGACTTCTGTTGATATTCTTTCAAATGGAAAACCTTTTGCCATTAAGTAATGCATAAACATGAGAGCTCTTTGTAACATAACTTAGCCAAATGCTTACCTTGCTTGTAACTGCCAGCATTCCCAGGAAGAAAGAGAACTGGAATTCCTGTCAAGAGGAGATTTTTGTTTTCTTCAGCATAGTTCCCTTCCCCATAAAGATAGAGCTCATACACTGGGTATCTTTTGGCTGTCTTCTTCGGTAATTTTATTTTCTGTTGTAAAAGTTTAAAATAAACCAATTACTTTGTCTATATTATTGCAAACGATAAAATATAGCAGCTATTAATTAATTTCAATGACCTGTCTTATGTTTTATGTATTGTTTTAAGTTACAGTCTAAAGAATACAGAATTAAAAACTGGGGTTTGCTTTCAAAGAACTATTAAAAATAAAATATCAGGCATTTTGTTTAACTAGGTATTACCGCGCATGAATGGCTGCAGTTACTTGAAATAGCTCTTAACTTTAACTGGTTTTGAAACCCAGACATGTCAAAACCCAACCACTTCCCCCAGGACACAAGAATTTGAGAGCAGAAACTGGAGCATATGAGTGATCCTAATTATTGCTACTGCACCTGAATGGTTCTGGAATCCTTTCCAACACCACAGAACTCGAAACAAGGGTGTGCTGTTGCACCCGATACCAAAGCTAAACCTGGAGAACAGGGTTATGTAGGTGGCTGTCAGATGATAACTACTATGTCAGGGTAAATGCCAGCTGATGTTTGAATTCTCTTAGGTGATTTTTACCTGCAGCAGGAATTTCAACAATAGCAGTAACCACCTTAAGATGGCTTGTCAGAAAAAATTAAACCTATGATACTCTGGGGAATTTTTTTTGTTGTTCTTGTTTTCAGTCAGTTAGGTGGCCTAGCGGCAAACAACCTAGTATTATAACAACTCAGGATCAAATTTACACAGTCAACTGTCATCTTAAAAAATGCCATATTTCTTGTATTGAAAGAAAGAAGCAAACAACTAGTCACCCAACCTATCACATAACTTAGAGGATTACGAATTCCCAAAGAGAAAAGAACAAAATACGTTTAAACCTGAGGGCTAGGTGATGATCAAGTCTCAGATCAGCAAGTTATGACTCTTAGAGCCATACAACACTACTTTAAACAAAATAAGTAGTAAGCAAGAAAACATTTAATTAACTCCTGTATGGAGGTTCATGGGTTTACAATTTTGAGAATCCAAGATATAGATTTTTTAAATTCCTATGAATGTGAATACACTTGTTCTAGCATTTTACTATTTATGTTATGCCAATTCATAGACAAATAAGATAATTTAAAAATAAATCTGTAAAGGTGTAATTTATGTATTAAGAATAAAGTCAAAATTAAACTCGTTTTTGCATCAGAAATCTTCTCTAAAGTCTCTCTCAATTGCTTTCTTGAAATACAGGCATCCCTATTTTTGGGTATTTCAGTTGTTTCTTTCAACAGCATCTACAGTACAGGCAATTTAGCTTTCATTCCCTGTCCACACACACTCTTTCCTTTCCCCTGCTCTTCTCTGTCCCTCCTCAGGTAAAGACTATTTCCTTCTCCCTTAGCCTTCCAATTTTTTGCCATATTGGTTATTTGCAATCTCTTCTTATGATGTTTGATACATATATTTAAAATGTATATTCTATTTGTATAATATATATAACAAAACATACAAATTAGGAAATAAGCTGTGTTTAGTTTCTTTGCTATGAACAAAAAAGATTAAGCTCTGTTCAGGGCTTGTGTCTTCAAATCATCCTTTCAATGTTCTTTCCCTTTTCTCCATCATCTCGCCTTTCCAACTTCACTGATCTCCCTGTCCCTTTCTCATTTCTTTTTACTGCTCCTTTTTCGAAGACTTTTAAAATTAGATGAAAAACTTAAATTAATCAGTTTCCATTACTAAACTAAGTGTGCCATCAAAGTATGTTTATATGACCTCCTGACAGATCAAATCAACTGTTCTTCCACAGTATCTTCCTGGTTCGTTCTCTTTTCAAAACTTTTACAGAACATAAGACTGACCCAAAGAAGGGCAGCTCGTTAATATCAAAAGCAACAAACTACACAATCCATGAGAATTGTGCTACCAAAATATTGGGTTTTTTGGAAATGACAGTACTCAAATATTGTAACAAAACAGCAACATGTAACTCCAAAGAAAACAGATGTTTGTGTTCCATAATAGTGGTTTTAAATTCTGAATTCCCAAGACATTGGTTGTATAATTGGTTGTAATGAGCTACAGTAACTTTTTACAATGTCACCGTAGGCTTCATTTTTCACCCTGGTTCCCAAAGAAATTAGGTTTACATGAAAAAGTCCTCATTACTAATTTCCAAATCTCTTACCAAGCTGAGCTGAATAGGACAAGGGTAGGTTAAATTCAAATGCTGCGATTCTACAAGTCATGCAAAAAAAAAGATGGTTTAAGTACAAAGAAGGAAAAAAAAAATCCAAACCCATTCCATTACTTAGTATTAGCTTGACTGTGAGCTAACCCATGCTGTTAGACAGGAAAGCACTGAAACTTCCTATATTTAGTTGCTCAAATAGTTATTTCTTTTATAATGTGATACCAATCTGGAAGGGAGGACAGACACCTTTCACATGAAATTCCTACCTTGTGGTTTCCTACCAATGCCAGCATTACAAAGACATGAAAAATTAAACAAACAACCCCTTCACCAATAAAGAGGTACCTGAAAAGTCATCATTTCTCCCCCCCAAAGTACTGTTTCCCATACAGTAAAAGCGATTATTATTTAAGGAATAGAAATTCTGAGAGGCAATACAGCCAGCTGTGACTTGCATCTCCTGCATGGAAACACTGCCTACCTTTAAGCCTTGCATCTCTTACCAGCACAACACTTCCCTTAAGAGGCTTAGAATTTAAGCCCTGACATCATGAGTAAATACAGAAGAACCACGTGGGGTGGCAGATGATAATTTCACGCAACCACCAATAACGTCACACAGATTTTACTAGTAACTTTCCGTTGGTTGGCTTCAGATTGAAGCTGAAGTAGGTTTTGGCTGCTAGGAGACCTGAAAACTTAGCACGTAGTAGTATTTTAAGTATTTGTAACTGCTTAAAAATTTTTGTCCTACAGCACTGACAAAACAACCTTTGTAGCTATACCAAGGTTTTCTTAGGTAGGCTAACACAACTATGTCAAGATCAGTAAATGAAGGTTAATAGATCCTAAAATTAATTTGCTGTTTCATTACCAATTTAGGTACTAAGGTTTTGCTTTAAGACCTTCTTTACTATGCAGACCAGTTTGCAACCTACTTCAGGACAGAATAGTACTTAGAATACTTTATTTTTTTCCCCAGCATACACTATATCCTTGATAATGCTAAATGAATGTTTAGGTGCCAAAAAATTCTGCTTTGGATGCTTTTAATAGGACAGAAAAACCCGTAGTAAGCGCTACTATTAAAAAGATAAATTGTTTTGTAGCAACTGCATGCTGTAGCAGCAACCTACACGTACGTATTTACATCCTCCTGCTACCAAACCATAATACCGTGTCTGGAAAACAACAGCTCCATCAGCAGTCCTCTCTCTCAAACCGACCCAAGGGTTTCAAAGAGGTCTTCGACGGTTTCTAAAAGGCTTCATTAGCAAAGCAAGAGGGACTTCAGGCAGGTTGACAAGTTCCCACACACACATCGTGGGGCTGTCCCCACCGAGGAAGTGCTCGCCAGGAAGACCTCGGTACTCCTGTTCACTAGCTTGAGAAACACACTCATATTTAGTGATGCACTTTTTTTTTTGCCACAGTAGTTGCTTCACACCGTGCAAAGTCACCAAAAGGACCAAGAAGCACAAGACATAGCCTCCTGGGCACTAACCCGTCCCAGCCTCTGCAAGGGCTTGGGCGACCGGTTTCACCAGGACTACAGTAACCACAGGGGACACAACTGGAAGCTTTTCTAGTGGTTTTCTTTCGTACCGCTGTCAGCACGCATCACCCTTCACAGGTAGGCAGCTTTTCCCGTCCGCAGCTACCCGAGGCGACCATCAGATGGGGCAGCCCAAAGCAGCCCCTTCTGCCAGACCCACCGACCCCTCGGAACGAGCCAAAGCGGGTTTTGCCTCACGCACCGCCCGCCCTTCCGCGGGGGCCGCCTCAGGAAGCGGCAAGTTCGCTAAACCCCAAAGTTACGGGGGCCGTCAGGAGCCGCCTGCGCGGTGGCTCTCCCTCCCTGGGCTGGGCGCGTCCGAGGCGGTCTTCCTCTCGCTGTAGGAGGGAAGAAGAGAGGAGCCACAGGAGAGGAGCCACGGGAGCGCCGCGCCTCAGGAGAGCGGCTCCCGGCCGAGGCCATGCGGGCGGCACCGCCCCACCGGCCGCCGCACCCCGCCGGGCGGGCTCCCACCTGTTACACCGCTCCCCTCAGCGCCTCCCGCCGCCGCACTCACCAGGTACTCGGGGTACTCGTACATGTAGGTCATGCTGCACCGGTTCTCCTCGTAGAGGAACAGCACGTCCCGCACCCCTAGCAGCACCAGCGCCGCCAGCGCCCCGTAGAAGACCGCCGCCGCCACGACAGGCAGCCGGCGGCCCGCCCGCCCCATCGCGCCCCGCAACCCTCGTCCCCCCCGCGGGCTCTCCGCGCACACAGGCGCGGCGGAGCGGGGAGGAGAGGGGAGGGGCTGGGAACCGCCGCCACCGCCCGGGAGGCGGAGCGGGCGGGCGGGCGCCACAACCTGGCCGCCGCCGGGAGCCGGAGGGCGGCCGCCATGTTAGGAAGGGCATGGGGTAGGCCGGCTGCCGCCGCTCCGCCAGGCTGAGGAGGGGCCGGCCGCCATGTTGCGGGGGTGGGCGCCATGAGGGTGAGGTCAGGCACCTACCTACGTGCTTCCCCTAGCCGGTAGCTTGCGGGGATAAGGCGCGTCAGCCATGATAGGGAGGTCGAGTCATCTCGACTCGCTACCGCTGCGGTGCGCTCGCTGAGCCGCCTCAGCCCGCAGGGGTGCTGCCGAAGGGGCGCCTCCCCGAGCTGAGGCCCGTGAGGAGATTCCTTTCCCTCGCCACCCGCCTCAACAGGCAGCCGGGCCTCCGGCGGCGGGGGCTTGTCGGGGTTTAAAGACTTCCAAATACCCTCTCGGATGTCGGGGAGGGGGCGCGGATTTACCCCCCGGTGGCAAGGGCCCGGGGCGCCGGCTGAGGGAACCCGTCCAGAGGGGCGCCCCGCAGCCCAGGAGGGTGTACCCCTGGGAGACGGAGCCCGCCGCCCTTCACCTCGCCGAAAATAAACCTGCAGCCACCACTGCGCTGGTGCTTCTAAGGTTCCGGCCTGTCAGGACCTTGGTCACAACATCCATAAAGTTTCAAGCACTCGAAACATAAAGGACGTGGGTGATGGTGATTTGGCTTCGGAGGAGTTGGGGGGGGTGTGTGTGTGTGTGTTTATTGGTTTTAATTAAGCGCGTAGCAAATGGCTATCCTTTACTATATGTAGGCACTTTGGATTTTAGTCTCTGTGGGGACAGGCTGTCCCCCCGATGTATGACAAACCCTAGTTGCTGGAGTTGCGCCTCAGTGAAAACTAATAGTAAAGTATTTCATAACTAACCCCCCCCCCCATCCCCCCTCCAATGCTCCTATTCTTGTTTTCATCTACAGAGAAGCAATACATCAACTGACTGAGAAAAGGGGTAGTTACATCTGAGGGAAGTACAAGGCAGAAGTACATACAGTTGCACTTTAATCTTCGCTGCTAAATAAGTAAGACTTTCCCCCTCCATTAAAAGAAAATCTACTTCAGTTTTCCAACAGTATTTGTACCATCTTTATTTGTAAAAATAACCATCTGAATGCATTTCAATAGTAGTTTACAGTTAGGGTTCTTCATTACATTAATACAGCATTCAGTAGTTGAAAAAGTTATTAAACTGTGCTTGAGAAGATTCAGATTGAATTCCAAGTCATTCACTGAAGCAAATATTTTTCCTCATTTTGCATGTGACATTTACCCAAGTCCTTAAACCTCAATTTACAAAAGCAAACAATACCGACAAAACCCCACTGAAACCATCAAACAGTAGTTTATATTGTTTATTACAAATGTTATGCAAAATATAACACTGGCACCAGATTCGTATCACCATGGTTTGTAAATATATATTGCACATGCTAAAGCATAAAATGTAAGACAAAAACCTACAAAACATAAGATATTGGCTTTAATATGTAGATCACTGCATAAGAAACGCATAAAATTACATTTTATACACACACTCAGATTGTCACTAGTTTAAAACGCCCTTTCCTATAACACTGACCTAAGGTTTACTTTTTGTGTAATAAGAAAGCATTTTCAGCACTGCAAAAATTATACGTTATTCCTATAGAAATTTAGCATATTAATTTTCATTTCAATGCAGGTAGAACATATGAAAAAAAGAAACACTTTATACATTCAAAGAAGGTCTGAAATGAAAATTTACTGGTAATATATTGCTTTTATAACACTCAAATGAAAAAAAAAAACAAACCAAACCCGAGTTTCACAAAACATTTCCATAATACACAAATATAAAAAGGCACTCTAATATTTCTTACATGACTAGGAATAAAAATCACAATTTTTTTAAAATCATCCTCAAGATACATAACCAAGTTTCTCAACAGTACAATGGATAAACAATTCATTTCATGTGTTTGTTCTATTTCAATGATCTGGCAGTTGTTCACTGCATAAAAGTACCAAACACATTACGGTGCCCTTTTAGTAGCGATGAACAGAAATCCCCTGAGCTATTTCACAGCAATTTCAGGCAGTCCGGAGGTTGAAACTCAGTATTTATGAGAGAGACTTGGGACCCCATCCTGCCGTGGATCCCACCTGCAGCTGTGGTTAAAATACAGGATGGAATGATCCTGCCAATACAGGCGGGCAGACGGCTGCCCCTCCCCAAATCACCTTTGCTTGGTGCAGACACAGAAATCGTCCATGTACTGTAAGTTGCAGGATCCGGGGTTAAGTGCAACAATTATATATGATTAACTACTCTTGTAAAAAGTCCACAGAAAGGCAAGGTGATTATTTACAAGAGTAACATTTTTCCCATGCCCTAAATTACAAAATTATTTCTACATGTGATAAATTATATTACAGATTAATGTGCTAGCATACCAAAAAAAGGGGTTCTGGTAACTCACATGAGATGTGGGAAAGGCCAATATTGACTATTTCCAAGTGTCCTGCTCCTGACAGTTTTCCTCCTAGATATACACCACACTCAAAGCATGACTTCTGCAATGTGCTTAAGACGCTAAGAAATCATCTGTTTCTATGATTTTTTGGAATATAGCATACTTACATTATTGTTAATTTAAGGTCAATCAGTAACATTAAAAATTGGTTCCTGGAAGGATCAAAAGTAATTGATGCTTCTATAATGTCGTGTACATCATTAAGAGGCAGCAGTTGTTGCACTACACAATTACCAGAGTTAGAAGGTATTACAAATATATATAGAAGTATTTTCAGTAACTCTGGATGGTAGCAAGTAAAAATACTGACTTTTTTTTTTTTTTTGATGGCTGCTTAAATTAATACAACATCCTCTTTGTAAAGAGGATTGGTTTTCTCCTAATGAAGCAACTTCATGTAGGATAGCATAACTTTCTGTATTTCAGCATGAGACTTAGAACTAATCCTGCCAAGGAGCCTACCTACATCTCCAGTAAAAATAAGCTAAAAAGGATTATTCTCCTGTTAGACAGGTGGCAGCCATTTCCCATTTGTTTGTTTTCAATGCCATCATTCCACATGAAAAAAGGAAAATTTGGTATTTCTATTCATTTCTGAACAGACACCACTGAAAACTTCAAAAACTGATCTCTCCTCTGATTTTCAGTGCTTAGAGCAAGGTGGTTATTGCTATTCTGCGACTTCTAAAAGCAAAACCATTGAGAAATATCAATTGTTAAAATGTTATTCTGTGCTATTTCTGAGGAGAAAGCCAGTGTTTCAGGTGCTCTGTAATTCTACTGCAGGAAATAAAGAGTTGAGGGAAAATAAACGTTTGCCTTTAGAGACACTGTCCGCTTGGAAATTTATTAATGTTCAGGGAAACAATATTTAATTTTAGCAAGGCAAAGTAAACTCAATATATAAATATTTTTCCTGATTAAAGAACTGGAGTCTGCCACCAGATTTTTAACAGTTCAGTGGAACAACAATCCTTACTTTTTGCCAAAAGTGTGCACTGAGGAAGAGCATCTCGTCCTCCCAGCAGAGATGCAGGCCTGCAGACAGCCTGAGTGTGAATCACGGGACTTTTAACATCTTGACTCCATCCTACACTACTTTTTCCCTCTTCACTGTAGCTGTGCAGTGTTCTCTCACTTGCCTAGCATGGAGTTGGATCCCTGTCTTACGCTCCTAAACGAGAGGAGGTGTTTTACTCCCTGCATTTTACCAGTATAGCCTGTGAACTTAATCTTGGCATTCCACTCCCAAAGTGCATTGGCCCTTCCTTTTTCTACTCGGGCCAGCAGTCTTGCCTAGATTCACATTTCATTTTGCATAACGCCAAATAGTATGCACAAATGCTAACGAGGAGAACAAGCCATAGTTATTTTTCCTGGGCATTTGTTTCATTTCAAATAAATATAAACACATTTACATTAAAAGTATATGAACATATTCTTTAGTCTGGAAAAAAACCCAACTGTGGTCAACACATCATCAGTTACAAATGTCAACTTGAAACCTGTGTCATAAAATGTAAAATTCACTCAAGACTAGTCATTACCTCAAAAGTTTATATTTCCATGGTTTAGAAAAACTACTTCATTATGTCACTCACATTTGAAGAAAAAAATAAAAGTAGCAAAGTCTTCCATTTAATTACTGAAGCATTTTGGTCCTCTTGGTACAGCTGCTTAGTTCATGATAGCTTTTTGTTTATTTTTTTTTGTTTTTGTTTACAAAGTCTCATTCTTCCTTTTGTACATCTGTTGCAGAGGAGGGTCGTGGTCCGTTTGACCTAGAAACTTTGGCAGAAGGAGTAAACATATTCACAAAGTTGACATTGCTTTAAAAGCTGGTGACAATAGGCTTTAGGCGTTAGTATCTCTGACCCCCTGCACAATACACTGCTCTATTTTCTGATGTTTGGTATCTCAACATTTGGTGTTACGCTTTCATTGCTTTACCTTTGCTCTGTTAATCCAAACACTGGCAAAAGTATTTTAAAATCTGATACTGTTTACAGTAAAAATAAGTTATTTAAGCATAGAAAAAAAAAAAATCATTTAAGTTGGCAAGTCATTATAAACTTTTACATACACCTTTGTCTACGCCTATGGGTTTTTTCCCCCCCTTTTTTTTGTTTTGTACTAGATTCTTGGTTAATGGCTCAGGTGACAGAAACATCTAATGACCCTAATTCTGTAGTGCAAATAAACCGTACATATTTGTGCTGAATTGAAAAAAAAAAAAAGGGCCAAGTGATTTTCATCACTTTACACGGGTTTTCATTTTTTCATTTTACACAAGTGCTTCCACTAATTTCTGTGGGAAAATATGGTGAGACAAGTAGAATTTCACCTAAAGAGTTCATAACTATATTTTTCTAATTTTGTGCTGCAACTAAAAACCGCGAAAAGTGCCTTCTGTACATTTAAGTGCTTAATACATGCAGAATGTAAAATGTTTCACTTCCTGTAGAAAAGTAATACAGGCGGTTTTAAGATTTATAACTTTACCTTTGGTTTGTATAAAAAAAAAAACCTAATTAACAGAGCCTCTGAAAGCAGGAAACAGACAAACATAGGAAAGGGATGATGCTCAAATCTATGGGGGCTACACTGGAAAAACGTTTGTGTACTAAGGGTACAGCTAAAGCACATAAAGAACTTTTTACAGTTTCCTGTTTATTTGTGCTGTCAAAAAGAAAAAAGGCATTTTCTCTTTTTCTACTTAAAATAAGAGGTAGAGACTGTCCACAGGGGCACTTAGGGCCTAAAGAAAACATTAGGAAGCTGAAAAGCTGCAGAACATCAATGGGAATATGTTCCAGTACATCCCTTTAACTTTGTTATTTAAAGGCTCGATTCTCATCAATACTAGAAATCTTTCAATACCTACTTGTCAAGAACAATATTTAAGACTATAGCTGTGGGATTTAAGCCGTTTAAAAAGACAAAAGTAAAGCTGAAATGAAATAATAATGGAAAAAAAGTTTTTGAATACCAAAAAGTCAAAACGTTTCAGAATCCGAATCGTTTTCATTGTACCCATCCTCTGTGCCTACGTTATTACTCAAGGGCTTATTGTAAGAGTTAATGCTACCCATAGTGGAGCCATCGCAGAGATGCGTCCTGCCCAAATTGTCTTTTTTAAAACAAACGAAGTTGAAAGCCGTCATTGAACTGGAAGGAGAAAAAGGCATCATGGTAGCCAAAATGAGTGCCAGGCAGTCAGCCACGTCTTTGTTAGGAGCGCAAGCCAGGGCTGGCGTATGACCTGGGCACAAATGCAGACAAGGCAATGGTTAGTACTAAGGGTACTGAGAATGGCACTGAGCATTCCTCATATACATCTCTAGGTGACGTCATCAGCAGGAGATGTATGTTCAGTTTCAATCATGCCGGGCAACGGGGGGATGTTACTTATTTCAAATTAGACATGCTGGGGAAATACACACTTTACAGAGCGTTTAAATCACTGTGACCACAACAAGCGCTGCTGGTTGTTGTTGTTTTGTTGTTTTTTTTTTAAATCAGGCAGCAAACAAGAGTTCACGATA
The DNA here is from genome assembly GCA_004320125.1 of Scolopax mira. Taxonomy (NCBI): domain Eukaryota; kingdom Metazoa; phylum Chordata; class Aves; order Charadriiformes; family Scolopacidae; genus Scolopax; species Scolopax mira. The sequence continues at coordinate 65,246 of BJBW01002216.1, read as the reverse complement.
TGAATACAAGCACCTGCTAAACACAGTTCTACAGCACAGCCAGAATGGTGAGTACAGAACACGGGGGGGACAGCAACAGGGACAGAAACCAGCTTCAGTTTCTGTGCGCATGAACAAGGCTCATTCTGAGAACAATGACTTTCATTACAACATAAGAGATATGAGTTTAAAACCAATTTGAAATAGTAAGTGAATGATTTTAGAGACTGATTGAGTATCTACTCAACTCAAGAAGCAATGAATTTAGGAGTTGAATTGTGAGAGGTAAGAGACCGGTGTATGTGGTACACGTATACAGGTATCGCTACATGGATGTTTAGTTACCCAAATTTATATTATGCTAGAAGAATAATGACAATTCAGAAAGCATGGCATATGCTTTAAATACAAAGCTGACATTCTACAGATGTCAGCAAAATGAAGAACTGAGGGAAGTATTGAATGTTTGTCTTCGCTGCAGTTTAATGTGGCTCCTGTCCACGTGCTGCCCCTAAAGCAGCTCTTCTCATATAGGAATCTTGGGAACCAGTGTGCTGGTTACACTTGCTAGCTATAGGTTTTGCAGGCTGCTGTGCAGCGTTCCAGCACTTTGTAACAAATCCTTCTTTATACTAAGAGCAAACAAACTCTTTTGAAGATGGATAAATCTTAAATGCTGCAGCAACAGCAATCTGAGGCAATGGCCACTGCTGATCTGCTGCCTCAAGTAAGCTGAGAACACCCACAGTGTAGGTGAGTTTGGTAGGGAAATATGTGAGTACAGTTTTGTAGCAAACTCCCCACATTTAAGCACAGTGGATGCATACCCTACATGGGATATCCTCTTCCACTGAGTTCCAAGTGTAAATATTCTTTGGAGTTGCACATACTAAGATTGTACTTTAATTTCTCCATTTTAAACTGCATATGCAGTTGTTCCTAGAAAAATTAAATGTGTACCAAATTTAATTTTCACTTGTAAGATACATGCAAATTAGCTGAGTCTGTATGTACAGTTTTAATGATAAGAACTGTGGTTTGAAGCTAGTCTAGTTCAGTTCTGTCTCTTACCTCTGAAATGATGTTAGGGCCAGGTAACTTCAGTGAAACTCATTCATGCGTGTGTATCTAGGTAGCGTTTGGTTAATAGTAACTCACCATTCAGTTCTTTTCATCCATAGATCTCAAATGTCTTGCAATGGTGGGTGAGTATTATTATTGTTACTTTACAGATATAGGAAGATTGTTACATTAATGCCATGAAGTCAGTATTGTAAGAAAGACCAGCTTATTTCAGAAAGATGTTTTTGAAAACATTAATTATAGAAGCATTCCCCGTATGGGCTTTATAATGTTTAGGGAAGAACTTAATTGAGAACTGAAACAAAATTACCAGATTTATTAACCAATCGTGTATTTTATGAGGCAACAGTAATTTACTTGCATCTTGGATTAGGTCAGACAATTGGTAAAGACAAGCTTTGATCTCAGAATGAACTGGAACACAATCAAACATATGTTGATGGTTTTCTTCCTACCCATTAAAACATGCGCTGATTGAATGCATAATCCTTAATTCTTCTGCAGGGCGTCAGAATTATCCGGTGCCACTTGCATGTTTAGGAAATTCAAGTTACCACTGCACTCAAGCATTAAAAAAGACTAGCTGTTGACAGTACATGCAAAATGAACAGTAAAAGGGACCACTGTGATGTTTAGAATACATTTTTATATTCAAAATAAATTGTATCTTTTTTTTTTTTTTAATAGGTACTCACACAGCTCATTGTTTGTTCTTGGAAGGATAAAAGCATCAATGATGTCTATCATCAGCTTTTAAATCTATTGCTTCAGTCTGTGGGTAAAATTACCTCTTGGGTCCTACTGAAGATTGTCAAAGTGTATTATTTACTTACCATTTTCATCTACTGCTAGGACACATGCCCCTTTGGCTAGCAACTCTTCAACCACCATCTTTAAGCCATTCCGTGCAGCAATATGGAGAGGTCTACAAAAGCATAACAACTAAATTCAAGTTCAGTTTAAAATAGACTTTCCAAAAAAAAATAAGGTAATTCTTAAAGTGTAGCCAGCATCAGAATGAGAATGTTTTCCTTTTTTAAATCATTACAATTACATTGTAGAAATTAAGCTATATGACAGCCTTTAAAATAATCCTCATGTTCCGCATTTATAAAGCACATGTGCAAGACGAATATAATCACCTTTACATTCACAAAGATTGTGTGATGCTTTCCAATCTAAAGGCTTTATTTAAAAAGCTCTTATTTTTCCACTGTTTGCAGCACACAATTGACATTAAAAGGAAAATGAATCTAAGACTGAAGAAATGCCTTTGTTCCATCCTTCATTCCAGCTACTACAGACTGTTCAAAATTATTATATTGCCTTTGCATCCTTGAATTGCTAATCTCTGTTACTGCAGAGCAGCTGGAAATTAAAAATAACCACTGGTGTGCTCCCTTCCCAGGCCAGCACCCAATGCTCTCGTTTGGGGTCAGCCAGTGGGACGGGAAAAGCTCTCTCTTATTGGAAGGGGAGGAAAAAGGGCTAGGATGGAGTCACTTCTTCTGCAAGCACTAGATGATTGGCCACCAGCACTCATGGCTGAATCTTCTCTTGTGAGATTCCCCCATACCAGGCAGTTGCAGCTGGAGTAGGAATATTGATGGCTCTGATGATATATGCTATGGACTGGAGTTGCACATAAAACAGCCTTCTGAAAATTAAATGTATCACCTTAAGTCTAAATACATTATTTAGATTTAAGGTGAAGCTCAAAAATGCCAAAAATATGCTTACACATTCATGTGATTAATAGACATTTTGATATAGTCTTCAAATAAATGACCTCATATAATTTTTCCACCAGACCATGTATAGAATTGGCATCAAAAGAGTCAAAAGTAAAAGTGAAAACGCAATACATATCTGGTCTTTTCAAGGGCAAGCACTCAAAAAAACCAGAAATTAACTTTTTTGTTCTATGAAAAAATCTGAGACATTAATTTGAAATGCTAAATCAGAATCTTCTGTGAAGTGAACTGAACTTGAAAGGATCGGGCTATACTTACGTCTGCAATGCATTATTTTTTGCATTAATAAGGCTTTGTTCTTGTATCTTGTCAAGTATTAACAAGGCACATTTTTCATGACCCTGTAGTTGGAAAAATAACAAATACTGTTCATTTGCTGAGAAGTTTGTAATTGAGGCACAAGAAATGTTACATATAAAAATGAAATTTAATAACTCAGTTTGAAATACAAAGCATGCTGTTCAGTTTATAAGGATGTGTAGTAGGTGAACTGCAGGAGCCTTAAAATCCATTTACAAACTGCCACTGCTAGGATGCTTTAGCACATTTAGAAATCTAGACATTCTTTCTAGAGAGTCTTTCAACTCTCCCTTCATTAGATATGAATTCACCTCTTCAGCTTTCTGAGAAGAATGCTATTTCTCTTGAGAGGACATTCAATGGATTCTTTATTAGAACTACACAGTAACATAGAAAGAGATGGTTTAATCTCAAAACCCAATACCACACTTTCTGGAGTTTTGAATGCCTTTCTGTGTAATTAATAAGCTACTACAAAATCCCTTCAGCGTGAGAGCTCTAGTAATGAAACTTTGGGAATAATAATACAGGTCTGGGCCTTGTTTCTGCCGCTGTTTCAGCAGAGCAAGTCGCAGATGCTGAGCCTGCAGCCCTGGCAGGGGAGCAGCTGCCAAAAGGACCGTGAGAATTCAGCGAGGCTCGTGTGGCTGCAGAAACTGGAGTAATACTATCACACTGGGAACCCAGTCTGTGGATAGGAGCAAAAGGAAAGATCCAGGAGACAGAATCCCATGGGCGTTTTTTCTTGACAGCAGTAGCAACTGGAATTAAGAGGGTGGGAAAAGACACCACCATCGATCAGACCGATGCCTCTGGTTTTCCAGAGCATGAGGTAAAATTTGGGGTTCCTTCCACAGAAATTGGAGAGTAAAAAAAAAAAAAAACCAACCTTTTTTTGTTTTTTTTTCTTTGCCACTGAACCTATGTTAAGCAATTTTACAGTGAGATTATTGGGTAAAATCTCAAATGATTTTCCATTATTTCTCTTAGCTTCCCTTCCTTATGTTTCAGCTGTCGTAAAGGCATCTTACTAAATTTACTGAATTTACTAAGCCTTGAAACAGACTTGAGAAAAAGCTTGGAACACTGCTGCCTTCCTCACCACAAGTTCAACTATCACATCTCCACTGCAGAAATAATTTCAGGAGCATAAACACACACGCATATACATACAGACTGTGAAGAGAATAGTAGCATACAGACATCTTCAACTTACTTTACTGCTAGCCAAGTGCAAAGATGTATTCAGCTCCTTATCTTTCAACGTCAGGTCAGCCTTGGCAATGTTCACCAAAAAGTCTGGGGTATAGAATAGGAATCAATAAACAAACCCAAGGGGCAGATGAACATGTAAAAACAGAAGGAAAAAGATTACTATTTCAATACATGTGTGCATAGATGCTAATCAATTAAGCCGTTATGTGATGTAAATTTTATGAACATAAAGTGAAAATAACGAACGAGAACAGACTAATCTTGTGCAGTTAATCAGCAGGGAAAGGCAGAGCAAATGGTTCCTTCACTGTGTCCCAAACTACCCAACATATATTAATTTTAATTTCTTTATAAACTTCCCCCGTTTGCAAATCAGCAAATTCTGCCTGAATCATCTTCTCCTGAGAACAACTCTGGATTTTGCTTTGAGAGGATGAAGTGCATATAAAGAATGTAGGGTGCAGTCTGTGCTGTTGAAGCTAGAGAAAAGGGAATTCTGTAAAGCCAACGTGCCCCCAGTCTGTATGTCTATAGCCTATACTCTAGCCTGGGACAGCAGCTGCTGATCCCTGCCGTTGCAGGAGTAGTGCTTCCTATAGTAGAGCAGAAAAAAGGTTACACAATCTTTTTCACAAGTGCAGTTTTACGGCTCCGTTAGGAAGTAAACAAGAGAACAGAATTTCTACTGTCCCCATGCTCTTTACAGTGGGCTCTCAGTAGGAAATAAGACTTGGTTTGTTACTGCAAATGTTCACCAAGACTATTGAGAAACAATGACTGAGAAGAAAAAGAACTTTTTTACAGAGGGAAAAGTGGCTTCTTACAGACATCCAGGCAACTTATATTTCTTCCTTAGTTTTCACAGGAAAAAAGAAATAAATTACTACCTATTTGGGATAGTAACTGCAGTAGCACTCGCCCGTTAAGGCGAGCAGAGGGAAGGATGTACTTACCTACAGCCCCTACGTGGCCGTTGTGAGCTGCCATCATGAGAGGTGTCTTCCCCGCGTGATCCGCAGCGTTCACTTGTGCGCTGTGACTCAGGAGGAGCTGCAGGCACTCCACGTGGTCTGCAAAGGCTGCTGCGTGAAGGGGGGTCCTGGGGGGAAAGAAACACAACCACAGGCTGTCACTAAAGGATGACAATATTCCTGTTTACTCGCCTTCCCGAGAACCTGAAAGTGCAATACATTTTTAATTATTTTTTTTTTCCTATGAAACTTGGAGTTCTCACCTGTGTTATAGTAGCAGCACCTGAAATAAGTTAAATAATATTTAAGGTCTCTGTCCTGGTGCAGTATAAACTTTAAAAAAAGGGAAGCATAAGGTAGATACAATATTGTGGAGAATCTCCTATCAGCAGCATATTATTTTAACGGAGCACAGTGCGTAGTATGAAAACCGGTAAAATCCCTCATTCTTACTCATCTGATTTTATTTTTTCTAACGAGTCTAAGATGGGAAGAACTATCAGAAAAGAAGAAGATCCATTATTTAAAAGAAAAAAACTGAAGTATTTTAAGTTATAGTCAAAAATACTGCAAAAACAAGCTACAATAACAGTGTTACTATAAAAGGCAGAAGGAATTCTATCCGCTTTGAAGGTTATCAGTTTCCACAAGACTGAGACGACACTAGAATTTGTTTCCTGTCTCCCTGTGGCATTTTGGGTCTGAATTGTAAGTACTAGAGGTGAAAAATAGCTGGTACACAACCCAGCTCATAGTGTTACTTCAGGTTTTGCATATCAGTAAGGGGTGAGGTGATCTTACCCTTACAGGAGTAAGTAATCACCATTACTGAAGGTCTTGAACTTGTTTAAATTAATAGAAACAATGAGTATTCAATGTCTAGAATTTCAGTAATTTTAGTTGAATACATAGACACACACACATAGTGCATGTGTTATCAACGTGACAAATTAAGGATTTGTCTAAATGCATATCTCTTGCTGCATAGATGTTTTGAGTTGTGTGCACTGAGAATTCTAGCATAACATTAAAGCTTTAGTGAAATACTTTTCTATGTGTACATTGTATCACTCCATTTAGCAAAGATGAATGTGTTTAAGTATTAGAAAAACCAACTGGTTCAGAAAAACAGCCTATAGTCACAGCTGTTCTTAACAAACAAAATACTATTTCTTTTCTGTTTCTTTTCATATGTACTATGAAATTAAATACTTCATAGTATTCTAGCCTCAAGTGAGCCACCATTTAGCTCTGTTGCAGTGTGAACTGCTGTCTGAAAGAGTCAGTAAGACAAGTATTAGCTTACCCATATCAGATAAGGATTAGTTCAGAAAGAATTATGAAAAATCCTAGCTGGATTCAAGAAGGTGAAATGCAATTTGTTTAAGAAACTATTACCTTCCTTTGTCATCTTTGCAATTGACAATGCTGGCATCGATGGCTCCAATGAGCAGAGATGCACAGTTTTCATGATCATTGATTCTGCCAAAGAAAAGACATTTTTAAACAGGTAAAAAGCCAACATCTTTTCCCACTTTAGAGCCCTAATTTACTTCACTTTCCATTAATATTTCTTATTGCTTAGTCATAAGTTCTCCTAACATACCTTTGCCGTAATGCTTTCAGTCACATTTCTGATAATTCATCATCTCTCCATTTAACCAAACTGCATCTGCTACTATGAATTTCTAAAGTAAAGCTGATTGTTCAATTCACTATGCGCACAGGTAATTGAAAGTGTAGCATGAACCTAGGATTAAAACCTTAATACCTTAAAATCATTTAGTTTCAATGTCAAACACTTGAATCTGGAAATCACTCGGTCATAGATAACTACATATAGAATGCTTTATTCTAATGGTTTGGGCACTGAAGCCCACATCTCTTCCAACTCACACATGTAATACTTTTCCTTGATGGATGTACTCAATTAATACTCTGTCTGGTTATTGCTAATTTGTCTCATTTCATTATGAAAATGAACAGTGTTTAGTAACAGTATTGGACATATAGTATAGCTACATCCACCCACGCAGCTCTTTTAATTTAAAATTTGCAGGCATTTTTAAGTTTCACAGCTTTTTAATGAGTTTGAGGGTTACATACTCATTTAAAAGAATATAAAAATTGAAAAAACAAATATTTCAAAGCTGTCATTCAAAGTTCAGATTTCAGATTTTAAGCAGAGTGAAAACAGTGCTTTACATATTTTTCCTTCTCTAATATATTGGGGGGGTTATAATTTCAAAGTTTGATAGATGACAAATTACTTTTCTACTTTCCAGTGGTGTGGATTGCAGAAGGGAAGCCTGCACAGTAGTAACTCCTATCCTTACTCCTGGAAGACATTAATATTTGTAATAGAATATAAAACAGGATACAGTCATTCTAACTGTTGGCAGAAACTAGGAAGGTTTGCCTTTGTTTTTTCAGTTTTTAATTCCTTATTCTTCTGATGCCTTACATGTTTCAATAAGCATGTTAGGTCCTACAAACTGAAGTAATCTTGCATTTACAAAAAAAGCATTTGCAATTAGGCTATGAAAAGTTACAATTTTGCTCTATTAGAATCCTTCCTATTTGAAAACATACTGCTTTATTTGAATAAGGAATATATGTAAAATACACACACAGAAGAAGATTACTAACTTATAACAGTCAGCACCTTTTTGTTGTTTATAAGTAATATGAAAACTTCATGGATACAGAGCCTGCCCCTGTAACCAAACAACCCCTTTGGCCAGGACCTGGGTAAGAAGCACCAGACCTTCAAGATAGATATTCTCTCAGAAGGAAGAAAGACCATGAAGAAGATCAATCTGGAAAATAGCTGTGAATGTCTTGGGGAAAAAAAGATGGCATGGCCTGCATAGAACACCATTATAGCATGATATAGATTGTTATTTCAAGCCCTTCCTTAAACATTTTGTCCCTATTGCTAAAAATAATAAAAAATCTTGATTCTTACAAATTTCTTAGCTTTCAGCCACTGGATTTCAACGGAACCTCAAAAGCTCATACTTACACAGACCGAGGCACTGTAGCCCAGGTCATGGCCTATGAAGTTCCAGCCTGTGTGAAGAACAAGCTTAGGGCTGTAGTTGTAATCAAGTGAAAAGAAACTAGAAAGGGAGCAGAAATGCACCTATGTAATTAAAAGTCAGAATTTCATGAAATAGCCCAAATGTATGAAATTTTTGCAAAAATTCTCTTTATTCTGCCACTTTTTCAGCAGAAGTATAAGCATGGTTTTATGATCAGCTCTAAATTTGCTCATGCAAATAATCTTTTTAAAAAAAAAAAAATATCTTTTTTTCTCCTACTGCTCCTTTTTCCAGAGATATCCTAAAGCATTTGTTACTGGAGATTCCTACTTACACGGCACAGTGCAATGGAGAGAAGCTATTACCATAGAACGTGCGGAAAAATTTTTGTTCCAATAGTACCTCTATGCAGTTTTCATGACCTAAAAGAGATGAGATATTTCAGAGTGTTGCACAAAGCAATTAATTCACTCAATTCATGTTAGGCTTATACAGATTAGAATTTAACACTGAGGTTGGAGCTGAACAAAATGTGGGTATAATCTCTTATGTGGTAACATTATAAATAGCTGACATCAGTCAAGCCAGAATTTCACCCTGGCCCCCCGTGAGTGGGAGCAAAGGAGCTGCAGAGGCACTGGGAGGTGTCGCTGGGGTTTCCCTGGCTCCTGACCTGAAGAGTGAACAAAGCAAATGGCAGCTGCCGAGGGCAAGTAGAGGGGAGAGAATCTGCCTCTTCACCTCAAGCTTCTCCAAGGGTTAGGCTGCTTTGTTATCCCGTTCCCCTAAACCCGAGGCCAAACCTGAGCTTGGCAAAAGCCCACAGGGAGAACCTTACCGTTGTAGCAAGCCCAGTGCAGGGGTGTGTAACCTTGATTGTCTTTCAAACTGCAGTCTTCCTCTGACAGTGCTATCTGCAGTAATTCGCTCAGCCAAGTGGCGTGACCCCGAGCTGCTGCGAAGTGCAGAGGTGTTCTGCCTCGGGCGTCTTTACATAAAATAGAGACTTCTTTCTCCAACAGCATCTGAACACACTCTTCGTGCCCGGTCATAATCTGACAACAAAGAAAGGAGTAAAGAAGTTGACACAATGCAGATTCTTGCCCGGGAAATATGGAATATGCTTGATGCCTGTGAACGTGGAACGACCTGCATGGGATTGAGATGGCGGAGGTGAAAGCTCCTTTGCTCCCATGAGTAGCCCTGGGAACTGACACACTGAAATGGATTTGGTGCTGCCTGTCAAAGGCTTTGATTCTAGTCGGTGGGAGAGACTCCACTAAGTGAGGCACAAAAGCAAGGAGGAGTTTTAAGACGAAGGAAACAGATGAACAAGGGCTGACGTTCAGAAAACCTGAAGATTTTAAAAAACCTGAACGTTCTCAAAACAACATAAGAATGTGAGGGAAGAACTAAGGAAAAAAGGGATCAAGAATATCAGAGATATGAAAAGTTGCTTTAACAGCTGGCTTGCTACTCTCAGTGACCTCTGTATCATACAGAGGTTAGCTTGGTATCCTGGCCATGTTCATGAATTGACACCAATACAGAACAGAATTTTTACAGCTGTAGCTTTTATTATGGACTCGTGCTGGACTCCTGAGCTGAACCACTCACTGTAGTCATAGACTTCTCTATAAATATCACCTCTTGCATCAACTTCACACTGGGTAAGAAGCTGAATCCTAGAAAAGATTAGACCTGCCTTGAGTTTTTTTCTGCCTCTAGAAAAAACTCAAGGCTTACTTACTTACACCATCCTCCCCAAGAAAAACTAAAAACCCTGCTGAGCAATTCTTTTAAAGAAATTGTTTTCAGAAATCATAAGGAGTTCAGTTGTAAGAACAATGACTGCTATTGTAAAATATCTACAGCCAAGAAAAAATCGTCTAATCAATATGTTAGCTACTTAATTAAAGCAAATGTAAAAGCAAGTCAAAAGCAGAGCATTTACTGAGAGCAGATCTATCCTGCTTTTTTACCTCCTTGACTGTGCTTGGTCATGTTTCAAATCATTTACAGTATTCCCTACATTCAACATCCCTGTATTTATAAGTGAATTGTAGTCACAGTAAACCAAACAATTAAGAATCGTAAAAATTAAGTCACCCCTCGATGTAGAGCTGTGCATCCCAGGAGATCAGCTGCATCTACAGATGCTTCTTTTTCAAGTAATAAAGAAACAGCATCAATGTGTCCATATGCCACTGCAAGCATTAGTGGGGTTCTAGAAAAAGCAAAAACAAACCAGTCACAGCTATGAAATGACACACCACTTGCCACCACTAACCTACAGGAATAGAGACATCAGGAAGACCTGCATTTCTCTCCATTCTTACCCACAAGCCTCTCTCACCATACTCATCTATAAAACACACAAGTGAAGACCTTAGATGTTTAACAACTGCCATGACTAAAACAGAAACAATCTCACTTGTAAAGATTTTACAGAGCAATGTCATTCGAGACAATCTGTTTTCTTAATAACCTACAATGGTTGTCACCTCCAGCGACACGCTCGAATGTCCCTGCTAGTTACTGAGATGACAAAACCACCCAGAGCATTTCTTCTGCAACTGCTGTGCAATTGCTTAAGGGGGATAAAGGGGACATGAGGAAATTTCAAGCCAAAATTTGGACTAACTTATCTTCCACTTTTTTACAAAAAACATCTATTCTCCTTCAATTTTTATATAAGACTAATACCATTTAAAATTATCTCTACAATCAGATATGTACCGGGCACTCCAAATGAATTTTTTTAACCATTCACATTTTTGCTTTAAAAATATACTTTATTCTCCCTCTATAGCTGTCATTTAACAAGAAGTACAATTTTTGTAGGAACATCTCGGATGCATGTGTCACCTCAAATAAACGTTCTGTCCTACTGCACCATCCTAATATACCAAACAAACCCTGAAATAGCAATGTTTTAGAAAGAAAAAGACTCTCTATAGCAACATCTCAGGAGCTTGTTAGTTTTTATTGAATCTGGCCCTCAGCATCTATGAAGAATTGTTTAAAATATGAAGCAGAGGCTAAGATTAATGAATAATCCTTTCCACATGGCTTAGATCAACTGAATGTGTACTTTGTAATCTCTGCCAAGTTCTCCAAGGAGAAGTGCAGGAAATACACTATTTCAAATAAATTGTGAGAAATATGAGATGCTATTTGAACCATAGAGCTGAAAAAAAACCCATCACAAAGAAAACTTACTGTCCTTTGGCGTCCGTCACGTCAGGGTTGTCTGCAACTTCTAGCAACAACCGTAAACAAGGCGTGTGGCCATTAATGACTATAAAGAAAAATGTATGTTTAATTAAAATATGTTTAATTTCAGATACTTTTCTGTTGGAATGCTTACGGATAAAAAAGTTTGTTATATACAAGGAAAATATTCCACAGTATAAGAAATTAATATTCCCACAATTTTAATTGAACTTGTGCTGATGAAATGGTGACCTGTTTTTTCCCTCAGCAAGACAAGGTTTAGTTCTCTTACATACAAAAATCGAAAATGAGCAAACCAGAAATCATTATTTTCATTACTGAGAAGATTTCTACTAAACCAGAAGCATTTCAAATTCCCTCAGACCGAGCAGGCAGACAAGGCTTTAGAAGGCCGTCAGGGCTCATTAATTTTGTGAGCGCTCTACAAGCGAGTTCTTCAGTTGTGCTATGAAAAAAGAAGCATTTTCAAAGTATAACCAATGATACAAATGTCATATTCATAACAGCACATAACACCGGAGACTAAAATTCCCTTTGGGTTTTCCCATCTTTTCTCATTTAACATTATTAGAAGCCACAACTGCTTCTCAAAAACAGCCTTTGGTTTTTAACACGTAACCCATTGCTATTGGAAAACTGTTCTTAATTACTCCGTTTTGCAGGGCCTGACTCTGTTAACCCATCTGTGTGTCAGCTGGCTAAAAGGCTTCAGCCTTTCATGGGATGAAGACAACAGTTTTTTCTTCTCTGAAAAACAATAATTCCTGTACTCAGTAGATATAGATTGTGTTCTTATTACGTCAAGTCATGCGTTCACGCTGCCTACAGCCTGTGGGCTGAGGCAAAACCCTTGGACACCACCTATGTCACATCATTCTGGCAGAGAAACGGGCACGCATCATCACATTTAAATCACTCATCCAAAAATAATCTAAGTTGCTCTACCCAGAAAAATAAAAGACATTTTTAGTTATTTACCACTAAGTAATGCCATATACATAACATGTAAACAGTTCTGCAGGGCTGATGAGTCATTGGCTTTGGGGAAAAAAAAAAACCCACATGGTCTGTTCTTTCTCCCATCAGGAGGAAGAGAAATCATAACTTGTTCACACTGATGTCTGAAAAGGCTTTTGGTAAATGAGTTTTAGAACAGATACTCCCCAAAACTCTTAGGAGCTGCCCCAGTGGTTGCTGAGCATTACAGACCCTGCAGGGAACTAGTTTTGCCAACAGAGCTACAACCCCCTAACACTAGGGGAACGTTAGCAATGGATTCCCCAAGCTAGCCAGAGGAAAGGCTGGTGGTAATAAAAACATACAGGGAATGTGTAATTTAGGCTAAGGAAATTCTCTGCATGATGAGGTCAGAGAAAGTCTGTTCTCTCAGGGGGACGGACAGAAAAACGAAATACTTCATTAGGTGATTTCTCTGCTAAAGTCACAAATCCCTTTACTGAACAGAGCTCTGCAGAATCCTGTAATCCAATCCACCACTTCAGGTCTCCTCACCTGCCCTGTTCAGCAGTGGTACCTGTGCAGTTAGAAAGAGCAAACACGTTTGAGGGGATGGGCACACATGCTGCCTTGTTTCTTGTGTGTGCAAGTGCACACTGTCACTCGAGGGATTCATTCAGCAAGAATTCTGTTTGATTTCTCAAAAGATGCCAATTTACCTCTTAGGTTTGCATTGCAAATAAAAACGCTGGATGCTGCAGTGGCACCACGCAGAGGTTCAGATAGGTGGCATCATTCTTTGCTAAAACACTCCTAACAAAACATACTGTTACGAAACATGGTAATATAAACATCAGATTGCAAGTGGCTTTTTATAATAGTTGGAGATAGAAGCTTTACTCCAGAGCTAATTTTCACAGAACTCTGCATAGCTCTTGAGTGGAACGTTCTAAACATTGTCTTAATGAATATTTACCCAAAGTGCACTTAACTCACATTTGAAAGCCTCCAAATTCATGACTGATCTATTTCCTTTACCAAGAGTTCAAATATTCAATCTGTGCAGTATCTTCCCTTCTGCTTCAGGTACATGTTCTCTTTATTGTCTTGTTCCTGGGGTAGGGTTTTCTTGCCCTCCTTTTTTTTTTTTTAATACACACCTAACTAACTTTGCTTCACTGTGGATTTAAAGACCGTTTTGCTTGTATCTCTGCAATTATTTTTTATTTCAATTTCAGAAGCAAGAAGTGTCACAGATCAGAAAAGTCTACAATGGATCTTCCTACTGGTTTTACATAGAAGGCACTCATACAAAAGAAACTAAGAGAAAAAAACCCCACAATTAGAATTTGTATTCATGTAATAATTGCGCCTATTAAAAATAACACCCTCTATTCAACAATATGCTCGATTCTGTCAACAAATCTATTTAGCAAATCCATATTTTAAGTCAGAACTGCCAAAAAATATAGCTTTGTTACCATTTACTTTTCTCAGTGGGGCAGAAACCATACAGTTCAGCTGTGATGACAAGAGACCTATGTCACTATAACCAAATTCTTAACTAAGTGCAAAATCCTTGCTGCAGTGAAGATGTACCAGACAAAGTCACAGACTCCAAGCTGTGTTTGAAGTTACTGTAGGAAAACTTTCGACCAACACAGCTCCAGTTTTGTAATGGCACAGATCTTGATTTAAAGTAACTAAATCAACACTTTTCACAGAGTGAGATCAGCTGGTTTTAATATTTTGTGTTTTTATAAAAAACATCTAAAACACCCTCTCTCCATTAGTGTACTGTGGGTACTCTTTTACTCAGTCCTGATGCAAAACTTAAGAAGGCAGAAAGCATTTTTAGTATGCTGTGAAGATCTATTACACACACTTTCTTCAGCACCACAGACAAAACTGGTAATGCTCTACTTGACCTTATGCTTCCAGGTTGCACTTCTATATCACACACAGAGGGAAAAGAAGTATTAGAGGATGTGTATGCATTTTAATCTAAGCAAGATTAAAAGATTAACAGAAAGAGAAGTAAATTTGGCTCTGAAGATAATTGTTACCCAAAGAAGTATTAATTTTACTTCCCACTAGAGGTCACTGCTATGCTGTACTGAGCCCCTCGACAAACAGCCAGAAGAGAAGCGTTCCCTTTGGCATCTCTGCATATTTATCTGACAGGTACATATTAAATAATAACCTTTAAATAAACGGCAAATTCTACATTTTCCAGTTAATAATGCACGTTGCATAATTAACACCCAACACACGAGGAATGGAGCAAGCTCCCATCAACAGCAAATTCACAAGTCAGCTCAGGAGGAGGATAATGTCTGAAAAGGGGTGAATTTCTGTAGTCTTGCCCCTGCAAAAGGCTGAAAGTGTTGAACACCAGGATAATTTCATCACCAATGACAGCCTACCTGTATTTTCAACCTTTCTTCCTTAGGAGAAGCAGTGAGGCAAGTGTTCTCTCTTTCCCTAATTTTCTGGCTGAGGAACCATTAAGAGAAGGTGTCATAGGGGAAACATCCCAACATCCCACCTCTTAAAGAGTAGGTGGCAACAGAGAGATAAGGTAAAGTAGAGGCAAGCAGGTAAGGGCAGAGCAGTAGTGGTGTGGAAAAACATGGGATTCTGTGTGAGAGACGACTGAACCACGGGGACAGAAGGAAAAAGACCAAGGAAATGAAAGATAAGAGTTAACCATTGGAGCTGAGCAAAGAAGCAAAAGTCCTCAGTACATGTCAAAATCTCCTTCTTCCATTTAGAAAAGATGTGCATAGGGATAGCAGGGAGGTAAAAGGTAACTGCTTCTGTGATGTAAGCTTTATATCAGAAACATAACATAAGCACACACTCACCCGAGGCGTGGAGGGGAGTCCTTTTGGTGACATTGTCTTTTACAGTGACAGAAGCTCCCTGACTGATGAGAGCTTCCACACATTCTGCGTGTCCTTTAAACGCAGCCAGGTCCAAAGCAGTGCGTCCCTTCTCATCCTTAATATCCAGATCTACCAGAGACTGGAGAAGTACCTCCAAGGCTTGATGATGACCATTATAGGCCTAGAAATATGAAAGGTGTCGTGTAAAGAACACAACTCTTCTTTCAAAGATTTTCATATAAAACATGAATAAAATCCATCACTGACAGGGCCGCCTAAACACAATAGAAAGTCCTGCCAGAATGCTTCATTCCTGCCAGCAGGATCATTTGGTAGAACAACTACAGTGGACAAGCAGATGCACTTCCAGACCTACAGCCACATTTGGACCAACAGCACAAACAGGTGACATTGCAAAACCCCATCAGATAGCCCCAAAAACGGGAAACATTTTGTTCATCTTCGTAGGGGCTGCCCTCCTCTCCTTAGTGTCAAAGAGGACACTTTAATTTATACATTAACATATAGTTAGTATTACTAGAGTCAAAGCAATTAAAACCAGAAGAGAAATGGAAATACGAAGGAAGTAAAGAGCCACTAAATTTCAAGGTTAAGTAGTGGTGCCCACAGCTTACTTGTAACGACTGTTGTCAAAAGTTCAAAAGAACAGGACAGTGCAGAGAACAGTTGTTTCCCTGACAGACCAAGAAAACTACTTGAGGAAAGCAGAAATGCAAAGGCAGAAAAAATACAACAAGGGGAGATTAGGGCACAGGGAACCCATACTCAGAAAACACTCTAAGCCAGTTGACAGCTTTTCTTCTTTATGATGGTTTTACTTAGAAAACAACTAGAAACAACCTGATCTTTGACACAAAATGAGGTATCTATCTTGAAGGTGCCCCCTGCAGACAGTATACCCCATCCTCTCCTTGAAAGGATAATAAAGTTAACTTTTTCTTCCTGTTGGTTTGCCTTGTGCAGTCATTTACTCAATCACGACCACAATCATGCACAATAACCTCAGGGTAGAGGTATTTTGGTCAGTATTTTGTTGGCTTCTAGTCCACTCCGTGTTTCTAAATGCTATTTCCATTCCAGGGTCAAGCATCTGTACGCAGAGGCCACTGTGCCGTATCAGCCATTTAACAGGACCTTGTGGTTTGGTGTAAGCTGCTGGCTTTCTGGATCCACACGTGGAGAGATTCACGTGGACACTGCTAGACTTGGGGAAGGATGGCCACAGGCACCCCAGTACATGGTAGGGTTTGAAACAAATGTCACAAGACCCTCCTGGGTAGCTGCAATTGAACTGTAAGCTTTTTCATTTTAGAACTGTGGGTTTGGGGTGTTTCAGGTGAATGAATTTCAGGCAGTGTCCTTGCACGGATTCTGCCCAAGAGGGACTAGAGAGGAAATGAGCTTGCTATCTGGCCAGCTGCAGGCCAAGTCCCTTCCCAGCACAGGAATTTGTGTTGGTGACAGTGGAGGCTGTAACTCCTTTTTGGGCTTGGAAATTACACTCTCCCTTCAGCAGTCTTCCAATTTCAGGAAAAAAACGACGGGGAGAAGAGTTTGGTGACAAACCCAGTCTTTTAACTCAACTGTTTTGGCTCCTCTTCCCTTGGATTATGCATGGGTAATTCAAAGGTCAGGTCAGAGTTCTTCTGGCTGACTGAGAAACAGAGATTTGATTGCTACGGAACTAAAACTTGCCAGTGTTTTCAAGTAAGCAAGATGCTTCCCTTTCAAGGGGAGGGCAGCTTCACAGTGAGGTTGGGTATTCAGTGAAGAGCCAGTCTGCGAAAGACGTTTGAGGAGAGATGGATGGACTGTTCAGCTTCAAAAAGAAAATGCTCAGGGGCATCTTACCAATGTGCATGAACACCTGGCAAGGGAGCAAAGAAGAGAGAACCAGACTCTTCTCAGGGGTGACAAGACAAAAGGCAATGGTCCTGAATTTAAACACAGGAAATTCCATTTAATGCAAAAACCCCCCCCCAACCCCCCCAATATTTTTACTAGGATGGTGGTCAGATATTGGAATAGATTGCTTGGAGGCTGTGAACTCTCCATGCTTGGAGATATTCAAAAAGTCATGGAGGTGGGACTAGCTGATCTCCAGAGATCCATGTCAGCCTCAACTATTCTGTGACTCTGCACAAGAAAAGTGGGAAGAAGGATCATGAATCTTGAGTTCTTGGGGAATGTGAGCTAATGTGATTTCTCTTGCCACACGTGCTGGATCTCCCCTTGATAGCATGGTTTCCGTGGCATGATCCCAGGGCAGTGCTGAGGTTTAAGCAGGCTTTCCCACACCGTGCTGGGTACCAGACAGTTTCTTGCACTCTGCACATCTCCAGGAGAATATCAGAGTATCACATTCCATGATCAAAGCTCTGGACCCAAATTTATAAACTAGTTATAAATAGAGGCTGCAACTTTCCATTTAATTTCACTTCAGTGTCTGTGTCTCTTTCTTACCTGAGTGTAAGAGTCAATAAGAACCAAGAGCTTCAACCGCCAAAAACTTAATTAACAATTCCAGACCAGAACCTGTTGGGTTTTTTTTACATCTAGGCCTACATCCCTTCCCAGCTTTTTCAAAACAAGTCTATGATTAAACCTGCTTCAAAGACAGAGATTAAGGAATTACTCTAGGAGATTATGATCAAACACTTTACACGTCTCATACTTACAGCTAAATGCAAAGGACTTTTCGTAGCTGCAGAATCAGATTCCTCAAACATATTGTTGGTTTTTTCCAGAAGCTGAAAACAAAAAGAAAAGAAAAAAATAAAACCAAACAAGACAGCCTTAAAACATCTTTGCATGAGACAGGATAAATTCTCATGGACTATAAATCAGTAGACAAAGATTTTTTGTCCTCAGGTATCTACAGTGAGTATTGAAGGACTCTGATGAATTAATACTTCACAGCATTTTCTGTAAAGTATTTTTAAGTTTTTCCCCACTAGTTTAAGAGTTAGTCATAAGCATCCCTACCCTGATTAATTAGTTTCCCTGATCATAGGGTCTGCTTGTGTGAAGAGCCCTCAAAAGGAAGGATTTGTGGAGCAGAGCTCTCAGTAAGTTTACATTGGGAAAAGCACAGTTTCATGATTACACAGGTAATGCATATGCAAGCCATGTCTGATACAGTGCTTCAGACAATTCTGACAGATAATTACTGCTGGGAGTAATTATAACTGAGCTGTGAATCATACATTTTTAAAATTTATAAAAGTAGAACCCACTCCTATAATGACAGTCTTCCAAAACACAACACATTCTTTAACTCTTACAACCAACCAGTACTATGCATTGAAGTTTTATATGATCCTCTTGATTTCAAGGGATCCCAAAGCATTTTAAGGCTTATCAAACAGGGCATTTCTGTCCATCTAGAAGGAGGAACTATATGGATCAGCACCAATCCACAGTAGCACGTGAACCCTGACAACTTACCCAATTGAGCCTGCAAAGAAAATGATGCACAGTATTGACAACAATATTGAGAAATCAACTCTAGTTGAGTAGCACTGCTCCTGTGCATGGCCTTTTACTTAACTACTCAAAGAATTAGTCTCCAAATACATTAGTGACTGGGAATTTGCATTTTACGGAAAATTAATAGCAGGAGATTATAAAAAAGAAAGAAAAGCATGACAGGTAAACACAACAGACTTGTAATGCTTCTAAGGCTACAAGTCAATTTTTCACACAAGTTTTTTTGAGTTTTTGGTTGGTTTTTGGTTTTTTTTTTTGACAGAGTAAGGAATTAACTAAAAGACTGAAAGAGAAAAAGAAGAAAGGAAGTTTCTCTGACAATCTGGACAATTCTATGGTATGACAACATGGAAGACTCTCCAAAGAGGCCAGTGAAAGCCTATGATAGGCATAGAATTTACCTGCCTATGCTGCAAGATGATGGCATATCCTAAATTCTGAGGTATGCCTGAACTTCTGGTGTAACAAAGTAGTTTGTGGTAGACCTACATCAAGGACAAAATTATCCAAATATCAGACTGGAATACAAGCTAGTATTAATAATACATAAAGCATCACAAATCTCTTATTACAGTGACGCTAATCTGAATCCTATGGAAAAGCTAGAAAATTAAGCAACAATTTTGTTTATTTGTATATTCTGTACTTAGTGAAATGTCAGGACCGAGAAAGAAATGTGTGTTGATGCAAATACCACTCATAAGCAAGTGGGTGTGTATATGGTAATACAGGTAATATGGATTTTCACACATCCCTGCAGCTAAGGAAAAAACCCAAGTCCCACACCAGTTTTTCAGTAGGTTTGGGGCAGGGTTCGGAAACACATTTGGTCTTACCATGTGGAGCCACCTCCAGTTTAAAACATTGTTTTTCTCTTATATAAGATAGCTATAAACAGGATGGAGCAGTAGCCAGCTCTGAATACATGAATACATTCTGAATTTTCTCCAGTGAGTAAACAAACTTAAAAAATCACACCAAACAAAGTCAAGCACTAAGCCTGTTCCTCTGCCTGCCTAATACTGGCATTTATTCTGAGTCCATAAGGCCAGCACAGCAGACTAATTTAATCCCTTTTAACTACATTTATCATCATCAGGATATGAATTCCAGGATCAAAAACCTTAGCATAGAAATACCTTCCTTAACCTGTCCGAAGGCTCCAAAAGTCTCCTGGAACAAGGTTGATAATTGCCTTTTGGGTAGATGAAAAAAAAACCACACAGAAAATTGACAAAATTAAGGTTCTAAAGGAACAAATTGTGGCTTGGAGAGCCCTTCACAAAAGGCATCTCCAGGGCTTAAAGCGGCTTAAGCTGATGCAGACTAGGCTTAATGGGGTTATTACTCATAAAGCTGAATGTCTCCATCATAAAATCAAGCGTAAACAAGAATTTGATGGTAAAGCCGGTAGCTCTCAGATACACAGCCAGACAGTGCAAGAAGAGAAATTACAAAGGAGCACAAGAAGAGGAAGATTAAAGACGCAGCACTAATAATATTTTTCGTATGCTTTGTCAAGCACTGCTTTATAACGATTAAAATTAAGTCATCTGAAGGACAAACATCATGCTTTAACTACCAGGTCCAAATTACCAAGCAAATTCTCCAGTTTCACCAGCGTTTCTGTGATTCTAAGAATGCATTTACAATAAATTAGATATACTTGTTATAAGAACACATAAAAGAGTGTGGCGGGGGGGGGAGGGGGGAGAGAGAGACTGTAGCTCCATAATACTTCCATTTTAGAGTAGAGTTTTATAAAGCTAGCCACAGTTTCATCTGATTTTTAAAAAAGTGAATTTATTGCTCAAAACCATTTGCCCTGGCAGGCATGGAAGCTTAAACCCATAGACCCTGCAGAGCAATCCAAGCATGTCTGCTGTGCTGTGATACATACCTGCCTGCTAGAAGCTGGACAATGCATTGCACTGCAGACAGGCAAATAAGCATTAATTACTAACAGTTTAGGATTACTGGTGGCTGTCGGGAGAATGTTGCAGCATATCTCATTCCTGATTTCTTGTGCCACTGAAATTATCCTTTAGCTGATTACATTTCTATAAAATTGGCGAGACATCGATTTATAAGTGGATTTCAGAATTGAGCAGAGACACTGCAAGTGAAATTGGTGGGCACTCTTCTCTCTGGTGAGGTTATAACCTTTTAAAAGGTAAGGATACCTTTACTTTCTTTCTGCTTCTTGAAAATTCCCAGCACAACCCCTTCACTTCCCAGAACAGCACCATTAAATACTGTGTCTGATTATTTTGTAAAGTCTTCTTCACACTCAAAAATAAGAACTTGAATGCTTTGGAAGTGAGATGCAGACAAAGTAAAATAAAATACGTCAATTATTCAGTTACAAACTAATAGCCCTACAAGGCTATTATAAACTGTCTTTTCTCCTCCAGCTCTCTATGAAGATTAGTAACTTTTACAGTTCTCATAAGGTTATTTTATTTACAGTAAGGGTATTTTCAGGCATAAGAGGATTTACTGTTTGATTTTATTCTGTGGTTACAATAAAGGATTATATGACAGGATATGATGAGGGGTCTTTTTCTCCCCCTCCATTTTTTTTTTTTTTTGACTCAGATATGCCAGTTAATGAGTTAGGATACTTTACATGGTTGTCCTTATAGTATAATATATTTTAAAATTCAGCTCTGGCTTAAAAAAAAAAAAAAAAAAGCAGCTTCATGGAGCTTCTCGGTAATTCAAAATTACCATTAGGCAGAAAAGGAGATAATACTTTCATCATGCATAAAAGGTTTAAGCTATACTTTTAAAAGGAAGATGTCAGAAGGAACTTCAAACCATAGATGCTGTAACGATGGGTGCTCTCTCAAATCCGAGTAGAGAAGAGAAGGCAGAAGCCATCATGTCCCTCTCGGCACAGCCATTTAAGTGCACTAGTAGTAGTTATGTCAAAGGTTTCATCTTACTACCACTGAAGTTAAAGTGACTTTTCTCCAAGTTATTTTAGTGAGTAAAGCAACCTCTACATCCCAGCATGCATACTTCCAGCACTGTTCATGAACTTCTTCCATTTGGTCCTATTAATGCTAATCATAGAATAGCAAAACACTAGATTATGTGTGTATAATCTATAAATGGTCTTCAGTCTGAAAGGTTATTAAGCAAACAGCATTCAGAAATTTCCATACACACAAAGAGCTGATCAAACAGCAATTAAGACAAAAGAAAGAGTTAAACATTGCTCTTCTGCAATAATTAGGTTGCAATGTAGCTTATCACTTACAAGGTCATTCAGAGGTGGTAATTAGTAGCAACTCTTAATGTCACTTTCAGAGCCGAATAAAAATATATCAACTAGGATGACACTTTGAGTCTCATCTTTCCTGATAAATTGCAATAGATAATGGCCTCTAATTGTGAAAACAGACCAGCAGCAGCTTCTTTTAAATAAAGGCTTTTCCATAGCAAGTAGCGAGCGCAACATTGAAGACTCTCATCAGTTGTTTCCGATGAGATATAAAAGAGTAATAGAATTGACCTCTTTACTACCTGATACCTGGAAAGCACATTTTTAAATCTCAGAATTATCTTTGATTGAATAATTCAAAGGTGAAGTGGTACAAACACATCCTCAGGGGGGACAAGCAATCCTATAAGCTCTCACCATATTTGCAAACAGAAATGATCAAATTTTTTTAATTTGATCAGGTTAAAACCAATACACATATTTAACCCGGTGTCAGATATGTTTTTGGATTTTTTTTACATTTCCTAAAATTAGGCCTTAGGCTTCCTAAAATTTAGGCTTTAAAAATAAGAATCAGTGTTTACATCAATTTCACATGCGTAGATTATGGGTGAAGTTAAAATAACGTAAGCAAGAAATTTTATAAGAGCTTAGGTAGACAATGTCTAATAAAGATATTTATTAGTAATTCCATGCAACTCTTCCAGTACAAAGTTCAAATATCCAATACCCTACCAGAACGGTCACCACCATGCAAACAGGACACTTACCTGGCATACAGGAGAACAATTAATTAATTAAGAGTAATTAAACACCTCTAAATCTCAAGACTCCAGCAGACTTGCAGGCCACTGGCTGTTCTCATGTGGGAGACTAATTTTCTGTTGGAGCTCTTCACACAAAATCGTTTCATACTCAGTGGGTTACGCAGGAGATTCTCCCCCACTGAGTATCTATACGAAGCAGGCCAGCTCCAAACCAGAGCGAGAGACCCTACCCAGTATCAGCCAGCATCGTACGTTGGTCACTTCCCGGGATGTAGAAGTCCCATTTCTTTGTCAGTCGGGGCAGAAATTTCAACCTGGAACTTTCACACTCAAATCAAGTATATCGGGTTTCTTTCTGGCCAGAAATTCTACCTCAGAAGTTCTGTAAAGCCTCATACTTGGGCTTAAAAACCCTCTCACCCAGTGAAAGTTTTGCAAAATTTCATAAGCCTTCATAAAAGAAGGCTTTTATTTACAGAAATTATTATCCTTAAATAATTTCCTCTTCAGGTAGAAAATTTGAGTGCTGGTCAATACAGGCAATACAGTGACAATCAATTTTAAAATGTGCATTTCAGTGATACTTCTGCTACTCTCCTCTCATTTATGCCTCTACTGTGAAACACACACAAATGCTTTATGAAACTTTTTGAAACTCAGACTCACTGAAGATGTGTAATTTATATTTCTTCTCTGAACCACTTTGGAACTGGCCACGGAATTCCAGAAAACAGGCACGTGTTGGCTCCATCTCACATTACCAAGTGCAAAGTTACTTTAACATCCAGAAAAGTGTCATGCCAGTCAGGTACGTGCACTTGCCTCACAGCTCCTAAGACTGGCTGAGGGAAAGCCACAGACTTTCTAGCAAAGCTTGAGCCTGAAAGCAACAGCAAGAAGGAAATCCAACAGAAATGAACGCAGCACACATGCAGGTGCCTGAAGTGCAGGGCATGCTAGTTAAGAGCTGGGACTCTTCTCCTTCAGGCTTTATCGGAGTGAATACAAGGATTTGCAATAATACTAAGAAGTTTAAATAAAAATGAAAATACACATGCAATCATTTTTCATTTACTCACTATATCCAATGGAGTTTTGCTTCCAATCTAATTAAAAATGTCAATTAGAATAATTAAAGACATAATTATTCAAGTATAATGGTCATCTGCAAGTGTTTCTTGGTTTCTTTACTGTAGAATAAGCTGCTCGGCAAGCACTGCTAGAACAGAATCATAAACCAAGACCTGACCCCGTCCACCTATGGACGAAATACTCCTGAAGTAACTACTGTCAGTCAGCCCTGGGAACAGACACCAGCTGCCTCACGGCATCAGGGAGGAGGGGAGAGAGGGAAAAAACATTCACAGAGAACGTTCAAGATCAATCTCCTCAACCGACAAAAATACACAGATACAAAACACACACGCTGCGGGAGACTTTGCCTAATGAAGTCAGATTGCTTTGTAAGCCTACAAACACCAATAAACCAGTGAGAGTTTCTTTTTGAAAGCCTCCTCACGCAGGCAAGCATCTTGCCTTGTGTAAATAAACCTGACGACACCCCCAGCGTCCCAGCGCCCGCAGCTCTTTCTGAGCTGTATCATCTAAGGCAATGCCATATGCCGTGAGCAAGTGCCCTTTTCATTCGATTCAGTAGATTTGCTGGGGTAAGATTTTCTTCACACATTTACATTTAAACACCACACACAGATGCATGCTCACAGACAGGTATTTAAGGCAATGGCAGCAGCCCACGACCTCTTTCCAAAATGAAGGAAAAATATCTCCTGCGTTTCTGCAATGGCCTTGTTACTCTCTGTCAGAAGACAGCAAATGTTGATTCTCCACCCCAGGAAAATAAAGATATAAACTAAAAAAAAAAAAAAGACAAAATCTGTCAGAGGAACAGAAAAGCCTCAGAGACACGAAGCAATGCTCCTGTCCTACAAGCCCAAGTGCCAGTAGAGTGCTAAAGAAACTGGTGAATTCCTGCACTCGTGGAGTTCACAAGTGGCATTAGCTTTCTAGAAAATGCAAAATCTAAGCCAAAATATACTGGCACATCCAGCATATATAGGCTCTTATTGATCATTTAACCAGTGGGTACATACTACACTAATGCTGGCATCACAACTTAAATAATTGAATCAATCTGCCATTATATGGGAGAGTCTAGGAATGACAAATTACATTTATTAAATTTATTTTCAAACATTAAATTCCTAACTTCTTTTCCTTTTTAGATGCACTAAAGTTAATGACTTTGAGCTTCCTCCACTAATAAAGGAGCTTCCACATGGGCAAAGCTCTCAGCTATGAAGTCATTCACCACACAAAACACTATCACCACTGTTTTCTGACAAAAGGTTCTCTTTAAGAAAGAGAATGCTGGTCACAGAGATGGACAGGCATTCACAAAGGAGAAAACTCAGAACGTGTCCCCTGAATTAAGAGACTGAGGCCAAGAGGTGGCCCAGGGCTGCGCTGGACAAGCACCTGAGCCAGATCGCCTTGTGGTAAAAGGCTTTTTAACACCTATCTCAACCACACTTGTGATTCTTTTGTCACTAATTACCAGTGTCCTGCTCTCAGATGGACGAATGAAAAAATTCATATTGACTAACAGTAGCCATAGTGAAGATTTATAGGGTCTGTGATTTCAACTTCTGAGCAGGTTAAGGAACCAAGTGCTTGAAGGCACCACTTAGCTATTTTCCAGCAGTAACAGCCAGTCTAGTAAAAGGTGTTTTCTTTCTATTCAAACCCAGCCTCTCCTGTCCTGTCCTGTCCTGTCCTGTCCTGTCCAAGAGGGCTAGTGAGAAATCTGCCTCTGCCCCTTCTGCCTGGCACACACAGCTGTGCAGATCCCCGTGCTTGGGCATGCAGGCTGAGATTTGCCTTTCCTTTTGGATGTGGTTTCTGGTTTAACAATGCTCTCCTCCCATCCTCATATGAATTAGCACCTGTGCCGATTAAAAAGAGTGAATTTCATTTGCTGACAGAATAAGGAGAAGAACAGGTTAAAAGAAAAAATAACCACCAATTCCTAGAGTGAGCAAAGAGATTTCGCTACAGGAGATAGGCATTTAATTCTGTTTGCCCTAACACTGCACAGAAACCTATTTTACCAGCACAAAGCCCTTGACTGACTGGCTCTCCAGATAGAATTTTAATGTGAAATTACAATTTGAATGTCACTCTTTTCACACCAGTAAGGATTATGTCATAAGAGATCATTTCAATAAAAAAACACACCATATTTTTCTTTTTTTCAAAGTGGTTTGGTGATGTGATCAGCTCTAAAATATCAGCTAGTGATCATGACCAATATCCCTGGCTAGGGGACCAAAGAAGTCAGCCCCAATCTAAAAAAAACAAGAGGTTATTTTTAGAAGTGGGAAAGCAGATGTGAGTTTCAGTTGCTTGTGAGCACACATGCCCACCATTCAGCCTTTATGAATGGCTCCTACAGATGGAGAAAGAATTCAAGAATCTACTTCCACTCTTCTCTTTTCAGCAACATCACGTCATTCACTGCAGGGCAACTACCCCACTAATGTCCCAGACAACCTAAAGGTACTCCAGGAAAAAAGCTCCTGTCATTAAGCTCTGTGGTTGAACACACAAACACAAACTTTATTTGTTCGGGTCAAAGGACTTGACCTTTTCACTTTCAATCCTTATTTCTCCTCAAGGTCTCCTCTTCCCGCAAAGGAATTTAGCTAAACTCCAGCCAAACCAAAAAATGGAAATATGTTTTTGTAGAAAAAACATCCTTTCCTAAACTATACTCAAACTCAACCTCATGTTTCACCCACTTTGCCTTAGTTTTGATCAGAATTAAACTTTCATATTTTACATGAACGCTTTCATCTAACAGCTTTATGCCCATAAAGAACCATCTTGTTCTAGGGAAGATAATTCCTAGATATTTTCATCTATGAGTTGTCAATAACAAATTGAAAATATTTACCCAAGGGATAGAATAGTAAAAGAACTATTAGTTTGGCACTGAAAAATTTCTTTTGTATTTCAATATTCCTGCCTGAAAATCTCTTCTTCAGGATGGGAGAGGAAATATTTTAGGAGGAATATTCTTTGTGTCAGAGTTCCTGTGATACAGGATTATTATGAAACAGATTACTGTTGCAAAGTTATCACTCTCTTAATAAAGAGATCCATTTATCTCCATTATTGCACACATGAAGCCAAAACAAAAAAGTCTCCCTGCCTGTCTACAGACATATTTATATTGGAATTAGGGCTCCCACTCTCGCTTGAGTAAGGACAACTAAAAATATTGTGAATCTTATTTTTCCTTTTCACCAGCACTGAAAATAAGAACAACAAGAAAAATATATTTCCAAGATACAGCAATAAAACCAGCCAAGTACTTCTCAGACATAACCAGCTGTCCTTGTGCACCTACTCTACACACTAACCCAACCAAGTCAACCTGCAGCTTCAACTGGAACCCACAGCTTTCTACACCATTACCAAAGAGAGTCCGTGTGGCTCCGGAGAGAGAAACGAGGCAAAGAGTGTTGCCAGTTTTCTGGATCTCTGCTGGTTTAGTTTTCAAAACTGATAAATGGAAGGTTTGAGGACCAAGATGGCATTTGACGACTTACTGTTCTTTCTGCTATGTGGAAAAGAAGGGGCCCTCAGATGAAAGTCACGCCTAGAAGCAATTAAACATTACTGGACACTTCATTCAACTATGACTAACTAGAGTAGTCAATGTACTGTGGTTAACAGCTACCAGAAATAAAGATCATGGTTCATAATGAAGTCTTTGTTGTACGCCTACCACAGAGAGCACACCAATTGTGACCAAGCCACCAGTCAGCCTCACCAGGCAGTGAGGTTCCTTTCCATCTCTTTTGGGCTGCATCAAGAGATGTGTTGCCAGCAGGTCCAGAGAAGTGATTCTGACACTTTGTTCTGGTGAGATCTCACCTGGAGCACTGTGTGCAGGTCTGGAGTCCTCAATATAGGAAGGACAGAGACCTGATGGAGCGGGTCCAGAGGGCCACTGAAATGATCAGGGGGTTGGAGCACCTCTGCTATGAGGACAGGCTGAGGGATCTGGGGTTGTTCAGCCTGGAGAAGAGGAGGCTCCAGGGAGACCTAATAGGGGCCTTCCAGTACCTGAGGGGGCTACATGAAGGCTGGGGAGAGTCTGTTCACAAAGGCCTGCAGTGACAGGACAAGGGGCAATGGGTTTAAACTGAAGAAAAGCAGATTTAGATTGGATATTAGGAATAAGTTCTTTACAATGAGGGTGGTGGAGCACTGGTTGCCCAGGGAGGTGGGTGACGCCCCTTCCCTGGAGATGTTCAAGGTGAGGGTCAGTGAGGCCCTGGTCTAATTGGAGGTGTCCCTGCTGACTGCGGGGGGATTGGACTAGATGACCTTTGAAGGTCCATTCCGGTCCAGATGATTCTATGATTCTGCCAGATGAATACTTATTGCAGCTTTTACACACAGCCTTCAAACTGCCATGAATAACCATAACTCTGTCAAAACCAATTTGATTGCATTTTAGGATAGTTATGTCCATAGATAACACTACCTTAGCAGATGAAGCTCAGGAATTATTTCCATTTCATGCCCAAGGCACAACTACCTTTCAGCTACTCAAAACTTTGGTCCCAGACCTTTTCCCTTCTGAATCCAAGCAATTCCAAAAGAATCAGTGTAAAGGTGATGCCTGTATTAATTAGTCACTGTTATGAAATATGAAGATACTGCACTCCAGCCTCAGTTACAGCTAAGGGGCAAGTGCTCACATGAACAAAAGAAGATCACCTTCTTCTGACAGTGGGTGCAAAGATGAGAAGGCCTGGTCCTAGGGTTGATGGAGCACACGTGCTTTCTGGTATATTTAACTTTTGTATTCCAGAGAGAAAATGAGATGCCTGTCAAGCTCTGAACACCAATGGCAAAATCCTGGTCCACATAAAACCTTCAGGCAGACACCCCAGCACGCAAGGGTGATCCTTTGCATGCAATTTAGGCTAAAATTCATAGGAGTTTTTGTCTTTCACCACTGTACACAGAACAGTTGTATGACTATAACTCTGCAAATGATGCCTGACCTTGGGTTTCTATACTGCAGCTATAGTCACAAATATGGGAAGACTGTCATGGGAAAACATCAAATTTCTCTGTCCAAATATAGAACACTTGCTGCACAGCTGTCTCTATCCCACAGTTTGTGTTTCACCCTCCAAAATTAAAAGAAAACCTGACACCTCTGATATGCATTGCCTCCCCAGCCCTTCCTTTTGTTTGGCAAGCCTAAGGAACACTAGGACTCAACAACAGGTCATTGTCTGCAACTGATATGTTGGCAGAAAACATGCACAGCAACAGGAAAAGAGAAGGGACCTCGCTCTGTGCCTGTTCCACGCCACGTGGCACACAGGGACTATGACACAAAGGCTGAGAGAGAATTGAAGGCTGAAAGCATCAGTGAAGATGCTTTTATAGAGGCCCCTGTTCAGGCAAGTCATGCAAGAATCTGGTGATAGGACAGCGGGTAAGGTTACAATACACATTGCTGTGGCCATACAGGCACAGGCTTGTACACAGCACAGAGGAAGCGACTCTATATATACACCCTTCAAATACCAAGAGCATTTGGTTTTGTTCCAAATGGGTGGCAGGCTCAGGAGAAGACTCCTCCATCCCCATGGCAGAGTCTCAAAAGATCAGCTCTAGGAAAAGGCTCTAAACAATGAAAGGTCAAACTCGCTGCCACAAGCAATAAAGGAGCAGTGATATTTTAAGCGCCCTAAATATACATGCTTGCAGGTGGGAGCTAAAAAGGCTTAATGTCCCACCTGCAATTCTGACCCGGGGCTGCCCTGGTGTAATTACACGTAATTAGAGTGCTGGTAAATGTGGTGTGAATGCGGCACGTGCTGCGCAGAGCTCCTTTTCAGTAATTAAAGTACCTTGACTCTTCCACAAAGAAAGAAAGAACCAAACAACATAAAACACTAAGCAGCACACAGTGTTTGTAAAAAACTTCTACAAATCCATACTGTACCGAACCCAATTTTTTTGGTACAAACTTTTGGTTTCTCAGGTGATGCAATTTCTAATAATTTAGGTGATATCATCAGGATATTAATAAAACCAGCAAAACCCCCCAGTTACATCGCATACAAGGTTAATCTTGATTATGACAACTTTATCAATGCTGCTATTGTTTCACCAGAGGCAAAAAGGCACTGCAGGTATGCAGCTGACAAAAGCTATTTACTCTCCTTATCAAGTCAGATAATGTGCCAGCTAAATAAGGCACATAAACCATAACGTACTGGGAACTATCCCTTACTACTGGCACGTACATATAGACTGGAAATATTTCAATCACAGTTAAAAATAATTTGAGGGTACATAAACTCCACTCAAAGACAACATTTAAGCACCAGAACAAGGACTGGATAACCAAGAATAACATGTTTTTAAGAGACACCTAGTTGCATGTATTTGAGTTTACTGCACCATATTGCAGGTTTTCACAGATTTGTGAATATCCAAAGAACTTAAATAGTAACCATCAGGGGAGTTCATCATACTAGGACACGGACACACACACACACTCACATATATATATATATTAGCAGATAAAAGGCTTTGAAAACTGCCTGAGCACTCACCAGTTCCAAACACTGCCGGTGCCCATACGCAGCAGCGTAGTGCACAGTGTTGTACCCCTCTTTGTCTTGGATGGATGGATTGGCATCATTCTGTAGAAGGAACTCTAGACACCTGTGGACAATTCACTAGTGTAAATGTGAGCTCACAATATTTAACAGACGTTCCTCACTAGGGGTGGCTATGGAGTGGTAATCAAAACTGGCAGTTAATTCTGCTCTTCTAGCAGCACTCCAAAACACTTTTCACTGATAGCTTCCCACATTCACCATGTTTTTAAACAGAAAATCCCCACTCATCTTTGAAGATCATCTTCATAAAAATCAATCTTCCACCTAACTTTAGCGGCTACTCTGGATTAAAAAATTATTTTCTATTATAGAGCCTGAAAGAAAACTACACAACTCTGTACCATGACGTGAATGACCTAGAATTGCTACCACTCATGTAAAAACTCATGTATCAAAACATTGGTCTCCAAACATGCACTATGACAAGCTGAAAAATACTTAGATGAGTTAATTTCCTGACACATATGTACATAAATATATTTTATTCTTTTTAAATCATGTGTTTTTCAAAGAATTCCTTATGTTCTTTATAGCTCCTGCCACTTTTTCTTCTACAATCAAGAAATCATCATTTTGTTATCATTCGCACTTTCTTTCATAGCTTGAAATTTGTAATGAATGTAAGGCTTTCATATGAAAAAGGGGGCTTTTAAACCAAAAAAAATCATTAAGCAATTAGATGAAAATGTCAATCCGAGTAAATATATTGAGGAAGCCATTGGTTACTTCTTTTTGCAACACAGATACTCAGTACAAAGCATTAAAATAAGACAGTGCATGATACTAAAGAATTGTTAAATTACTGAAGCAGTGCATTTTCAATTAAGAAACAGCAGCAAGCAGAGAAACAGAAATACTAGGGAACATGTGCACAGAGAACAGTGTAGAGCTTTTTTCTTTAGGTTAGCCCTTGTTAAAGCCAAGCATTGTGTTTAGCAGAGCAATGAATGTTGCAAAGCAGAGTGTAAAACTGCAGCCCAAAGCAGTGGTGTTCTCCAGAAATGAGGAGATAACTGCTTTATTGACACCAAACTTACAATGCAGCTTCTTTTTCCTTCATCTCACTGGCTCTTTCAAGTTCTTCAGCATTTTCATGGGAGTTACCTAAAATATTCTTTCTTCTTAGCACAGAGGATAGAAAAACGCAACTTATTTTCAAAATATCATACCAGTGATTTTGACACAGTCTGCCACCCATCCCCAATCTCCTCTTCAAGGAGTTGACCAGCCAACAATAGGAATTACACAAGTTAAATGAGTGTACTGCACGGGTCTGCAGCTAACAAATTCTGCAAGATACAGAGACAACTACAACATGGTAGTTTGTTGTCCCACAAGTCAATGTCAGAAAAAAAAAACCAACAGAAAATACTGGTATTTATCAGAACCAGTTTGATCATCACTATTCTGGTTTCTATCAGAAACAGTGTAATCCTCACTTTCTAGAATCCTTCCGTTTCTCCAACAGTAATGTTGTGCATTCTGTTTCCTTTGCAGAGAGGAACTCCAGATTACTTGCTTCTTCCTACAGTAACCTGCTAGTTTTTCTCCAGCATTTAAGACTTAGAGAAACTTTAATCACTGATACTATATTGGTCTGCTTTAGCTGGGTTGGTGACTCTCCTCGCTTTCCGTGAAACATCTTGGCAGCACTGCATGGATCTCCTGGTCAGGTTCTTTAGATTCTTCAAAGAGCTCAGCATGTCTTCAGATTCCTGCACACATTTTTGGCACCTCTGCTTCTCAGCTGGATAGACGGCAGACAGAAGACTATGATTTGTGATCTTACAAGCATGAGCTCGTGATTATGATTTTTCTTGTCCACCAAGGCTAACACAAAGTTTACAAACTGCTATTATCATGGATTAGTAGTTTGAAAGGTTTGTAGAAGGACAGTTTACTACTTTCAATTCCAATATAGCAGGTGAATTCCAGACTGGATTTTGCACAATGCAGAACAGTGCATTCTTTCTTTAATATGCAATTTCCCATTTGTAATATCATGATTTGACATTTTTCATGTGGGTGCTAGCAGTAATGGGTTGTTCGACAAGTGCAGGGCCTGTCTGACATCCACTGACTCAGAGAAAGCTTAATTATTTATAACTCCCCTGAATATTAACATTGTAAGTTTATAGACAGTATTCATGTGATGCGCTGAAGTCCTATCTGCGTCTGCTTTCAGTTAACTACAAATCAGTGAAATCCCAAAATAAGATTCCCTAAACAGCATAAGCAATGACCTGGAGAAACAGTACATACTCAGAAAGTGCAATCATTTATTTAATGAAAATGCTGTTGTGATTTCCATTGCAGGAAAAGTACTTACTTAAGACCGTAAGCAACAACTGTTACCAAAACAGCTGAAAGAATAGGGCAACCTCGATGCACCAAGACTTCTCCCTGTTAATTAACTGCCCACATCCGAATTATGAATATTCTTTGGGCTGAGATTGCCTGACCTTGGGAGTTTTTCTGCCATTCAGCAGGAAAAAATATTCTTACAAAATCATGAACTGCAAATAGCATTGCATCTATATAACAAGGCTTCTTCCAGAACATCTCAAACTGGAACATTTAATGAGCAGACAGCATCACCATATCAGAATCAATTTAGGTTTGGACTATGAGGGGAAATAAAGGCCACACATTCCTGCCAATGTTCAGGATGTAACAAAAGTAAGCTTTTTTTAAAAACTTTCTTTATATTAGTGATGGAAGTAGCTACACCCTTAAGTTAACCAAGAGCTTATTTACATGCAGGACCCTCACCTACAAAGAGCCAAAAGGTGGAAAGCACACACCAAGTCACCATTCTCAACACCCTGACTAACACCTCACCCTGGTAAGACAGAATCAGAAACAGCCTGTGGTGAAAGCCTTCCTATGATCCTACTCTGCAGGAAGTAGGAAGATCCCGCTGCCTTCTTCCCAGCACTGTTCAGGTTTGTGGGTGATAGGGAAGACATTTTTTTATATCAGTATTATCACAGCAAATTATGAAGAAGCTACCGAGGCTGTGGTGCGGTATGGCATCCAAACTTCTACCATAAAGTTAAACCAAAGTTTTCCTGCAGGGGCTTTGAGGTGGTATTCTGCTGGGAATAAGCCAGGTGTATTTTTACCAGACCTCACTATACAAGAAACCAAAAAAATAGTTCCTTAATGTATGTCTAAAGGAGTGAGACAAAGAAACATGGGATTACCTAAAGTAAAAAGAGGTTGCTAATAGTTTGTCGTGGTTTCAGCTGGGATAGAGTTGACTTTCTTACTAGTATCTGGTACAGTGCTATGGGAAGAGAATCATGTTGATAGCACACTGGTGGTTTGGGTTGTTGCTAAGCAGTTAAAACCTCTTCTGCTCCTCACACCACCCCACCAGCAAGTAGGCTGGGAGTACACAAAAAGTTGGGAGGAGACACATCCAGAACAGCTGATCCCAGCTGACCAAAGGGATATTCCATACCATATGACATCATGCTTGGTATATAAAGCTGAGGGAAGAAGGAAGGGGGACATTTGGAATGATGGCCTTTTGTCTTCCCAAGTAACTATTACATGTGATTGAGCCCTGCTTTCCTGGAGACAGCTGAACACCTGCCTGCTGATGGGAAGTGGTGAATTAATTCCTTGTTTTGCTTTGCTTGTGTGTGTGGATTTTGCTTTACCTATTAAACTGTCTTTATCTCAACCCACGAGTTTTCTCACTTTTACTCTTCCGATTCTCTCCCCCACCCCATGGGGGGGCAGTGAGCGAGTGGCTGCACGGTGGGGTGCCAGCTGGGGTTAAACAACAACACAATTTTAAGAGAG
Organism: Scolopax mira; assembly: GCA_004320125.1. Classification (NCBI taxonomy): domain Eukaryota; kingdom Metazoa; phylum Chordata; class Aves; order Charadriiformes; family Scolopacidae; genus Scolopax; species Scolopax mira. The sequence goes on along the minus strand of BJBW01002216.1, from coordinate 30,757 downwards.
AACTAACAGGATAATTGAGCCTGTTTTATACAGTGTATTATAAGGAAGAGATTGCCAAAATATGCAACTATCCGGGAATTAGAAACTGCAGTCACTAACCACAGGATTTCTAACTTTTGCAGCTGTTTTCCCTCTTTCTCACAGGAACAGCAGTGCATTCTGCCAAAGGATATTCCCCAGGCCTTCCTCTTTTTAAAGTCTCTAAAAAGCAACCTGTTTGGACAGGGTGAGCATTTTTATCAGCTCTGACAGAGGAAAGAAACTGATGGGTAAATCTATCCCATCTTTTCCAGAAAAGCTGTCAGAATGGCCAGATGTTTGTTTGTCACAGCAGTCCATCTGGGAAAACCTCTCCTTATGCTGTCTCTCACTTCATACCTTCTGATGGACTTGCAAACCATGTAGATGTAGAAATTCTCTGAACTTACTCTTGTGAGGAAACCACCCAGAGGAAAACAGAAGACAAAATGTTGTGAAAAGAGTTCAGTAGGACAGGGTAGCTGCAGAACTTATCTTTGTCTTACATCAAAGGTAAACCATAGAGCTGAAATGCCACATCACTTGGGGATTTGGCTTATAGTCAAAGCAACTCAGCACAGAGTTATGCATACATCTGAGAGAAATTCCTCCCCTAGCAGGATCATTTTTTGGCTCAAATGAGGCAGCGCCATGAAGAGAATAAAAAGACATCAATTAAGCAAAACGCTTGAAATGGGGAATACAGGGAGGCTTTCTTACTTTCGGTCCATGTCAGAAGCAGCAGCATAGTGCAAAGGGGTGCGTCCCCAGTCATCTGTTTCATTAATGTTGGCTCCTGTTGTCACCAGTGTCTCAATGCAGTGGAAATGACAGTTTGCAGCTGCATAGTGCAAAGGTGTCCTGGAACACAAGTGACAATTTGTTACCTCATATTCCAATACGCACCACTGAGAATAGCAATGAATCTTAATTCCTACAGATTTCCAGCAGTCAGTATCAGTGCCTTATGTTCCTGTGATGAAATGCAAAGTTATGCAAATCTAACAAAATATTGTGTTAATAAGAAGTTTTAGGTGCTGCTACAAAGTCTAACAGGATATGGATCCTCAATCTGTGTCTTACAAACAACCTATTCCCAGGGAGAGCCTCTGCTGCTGCTTTGCTTTCCAGTTGGGAGGCAGAGCAAGGCGCCGTGTCCCTCACAGCATCTTATGTGGCCAGCACAGCAACATTCACCCATAGCAACACCTCATAAAGGGGGAAAAAAACCCACTAGGAAGCACCTGAAATAGCAGCAATCCTCCCGTCATAACCCAGGTGTGGTCTTGGGCACACAAGCACAAGAATTTCGGCAGTAAGAGCAGCAATAAGGAAAAAAATAAATAATAAAATAAACCTGTGATATTTTTAAAACAGAAAACTCAAGAGGGTGGGGTGGCTTTCATGTCTTTAATGAAGTCTGCACCTGTCTGTCTGGCATACAACTGCAGCAGCAAGAGTTCTGCAGCAAAGGCCAAGCTCCTAGCTTATTTTACTGACATTTTTCATAGAATATATGATTTCCAGACTGAGGTGTTCTTTCTTTCTTGCCTTATAGATTTTTTTGTGGTTGTTTTTTAAATGAGCTTCATCATTTACCTACCTCCCACATTTGTCCTTCTTATTAAAATCTGCTCCACTGCTTTGCAAGAGTTTTATACATTCAACATTACTGGAAAGAGAAGTAAAGAAAACAAAACATGAACAAAACAGAAGTTTACAGGTGTTGACCCTGTCCTCAAAAAGGAAAAAAATTATTCTTAACTATTTTTGTACTATTTGCCATGCAAAAACAGCCAACTACAATGGGAAGTTCAATCAAACAGAAAATGAAGTTTTCAAGAACTATTTCCCCCCCTTTTTTTTTTTCTAGAAAACTTCAAAATTCTCTTCTGCAGAAGAAAAAAACAATTTTCCAAAGAGAGCACAGTAAATTGATCTGAATTCAGTGTATGTGGAGATTTTCAATGGGAGCTGTGCTCTAATGCTTCCCGCACTGAACTGATATTTTATAAGAGAACTTTTAAAGAAAATTGTTGCTAGCTTATAAAATGCCAGTCTAATAAAGGTGACATTTAACGAAATCCACCCCCGTTCAGCAAAGCATTGAACGGTAAACAATTTGCTCACATCCTGTTTACTTAGTGAGATTTAATCACAAGAGTTACTTCTAGGATTATTGTGATATGACTTGTTGACTATTGATAGATTGAAGCACATCTCTAAGTGCTCTGTTGAATAAGGGGCATAACAATTTGAAGTGATTGTGACTCCATTGCTTTTTATCTGTTGAAAGAATTCACCATATCATAGCTGCTTGTTTAAAGCATCTTGTTTAAAGACAGGTGATTTTTAATAGAAAATAAAAGAGCTGAATTCTCACATCTTTTCTAATTCAAGAAAATAAATGTCTGACTCTGGCCAGAAATTGATGTAAAGAAGCACAGCACTTTCCAAGAATCCTTGTCATTCACAGGGGCAATAAATCATCTGTGTTCACAATCAGATGAGGCCTTTGAAGTTTGCTCTTTCCCTTGTACCCATGCAACTCCCGTTAATGTAATGGGAGTAACAGGCATGTGTCAGGGAAAAAACTAATGCCTCCAGCTCCACAGAAAAAGGAAAAAAAGGCTGGATGCAATATATTGGCATATGTTCATCCTACTCTAAATTGCTATTGCATAAAATAGCTACAGAACACTCACCACAATGTGCTAAAAATAAAAACACTTGTTAGTGATGGCAATTGTAGTGAACAACTGGGAAAATACGGTTTCTTCTCATGAACCACTTCTTATGAAGTCTTTCCTTCTCTTTAGGACTTCCGGGGGTTTTTTTATTATTCTTTTGGGGTGCAGCCTTATCAAAGAGGTAGCATTTGAATACAATAATAATCTCCATCCAAGCAACAGTCATACCTCTTCTATTAAGATGAGACAACTATCCAGAGGAGTAACACCATAAGAATAATAAAACCAGTATTTGAATCGATTTTACTAGGTTTTTGGAATAACGAAAAGGTTGTGATACACATTTTGGTCCACTGAGAAGGAAAAACAACTTCCAGAAAACTGACAGTATTTCTGTAGATCACCCTTTCTGTTTGCTATAACCACAGAGAATCCAGGCTAGGTTCTAGACAAGGCGCCGGTTCAGCTGCTTTCTGAGACATAAAGTCCTCAATAGAAGAGTGAAAACTCAATGCTTGACAAAAGTTTTGTCCTTTTGCTAGGTTAACTTCACAGCATTCCACTAACAATTATTTGGAAATATTTAAATTAACTGGATGTGACATTTAAAACTTAAATTGACGTATTTCGGCTTTCATTTGTTTCCATTTCTGGCCTCCCAGCACTTATCAGCAATGCACCACCCTGAGAGAACAAGAGTCTTTTGGCTTTCTAATTTGGAGGTGGGCGGTTGTTTTGTTTGTTTGGGGGTTGGTTTTCTGCTCTTGTTTTGGTTTGGTGGTTTTCAGCTTAGAAACTTTTAAACTGACACTTGAAAATCGGGAGGGAGGGAGGGAGAGAGCTGAGCTGCTTTGGACTCCAGGGCTGCAGTCTTATGGGCACTGCTGCATAGTTGCATTTTCGGGCAAGGACACAGCCCAAAGGTGGAAGCCAGGAATAATTCCCCCGCCAGCAGCATCCCAGGAGCCACAGCTCCTTCTCCTCACTTGCTTTGATGATTGCTGGCCCTCAGTGACTGACAGAGTCTTGGGTGAGCGTGCAGCACCCCCTCCCAAAGCTGAAGGAGCCTTCACAGGGGCATGAAAAGGAAGGGTTTGATCCTCTGCCTGAAACCCACGCTTCAAATCACCACTGTCTGTGGTAGAGAGAATCAGACCACCTCCTTTACTTTGCAAGGAACCCCTGCGTGAGGGCAGTAGGAAAAGACAGGCTCAAGTGACCAAAATTTGGCATCAGACAGCTTTGCTTCCTTCGCACCGCAATGAGTTCCTCGGCAGATGGCACCGTCAAGTTGGCTGGCACCAAATCTGCACCGAAGCCACAAAATAACTTACAACAGCTACAGTCCCAGCTACTCACCCTCCTGCAGCGGCAGCGTGGAGGCACGTTCTTCCAAAACTATCAGGGGTGTCTATTTCAAAGCCTGCAGACAGCACGTGCTCATTACTAAACAAGGACACTATGCTATACTTTTGTCCTAGTTAAACCACAAGAAATATTGCAGAGACAGAAAAATCAGTTAGTTAGGAAAAAACAGAACGCAAGCAACTACAGTCAGAAAGAGGTTGTCACAGGAACGGCGAGCGGCTGCTCCAGTTTGGCAGCTCTATAAAAAGAGCTGCAAAGTCGACGAGCATCTATTTCCACATCCAGCTCTGCACCACATCCCTCACATTTAAAACCATGTGACGGGCATTTACGAGGCAGATGCTTATGAAGAGGACAGTGACAGCAGGACATGAGGACAGAAAACATGAAGACGTGAGGAAAAAAACCACAGGGTTAGCCTGAAAGTGAAATGGGGCCATTTTTATTGCCCCTGGTTTTCAGGTTGGAAAGAGGTTTCCAGGAGCAGGCAGGCACCAGGCCAAAGACAGAAGCCTGGCAGTGTTAACTCTGCTCACCCAGACCTTTGTTTCTTCCTTCCTGATCTGGTGGTCGAGGCCAGACCACATCAAGGCTTAATGGAACGGGGTATTTAATTGCCATATTTTACGCTGTTTGGGTTTTTTTCTATCCTACAGGACCCAAGTTTAGGAAAAAAAGTAGTTGTAGGAGAATTTACGTGTCAAGTAATTAAGCCATTTTCTAGAAAAAGTGTTTTTTTAACTTATGGAAACTCCTGCCTGGAAAATAGGAATGTAGGACTTGATTGAAGCACTTGATTGCTGCTTCTTTTGAAACAGTTTTGTCAGCAAACTCCTGCTTCTGCCTTGGTCTCTGGTGAGCGTCCCAAGACTGCTCTCTTGACACTATGCTTTCAATTATTTCCCTTCTCGTGGCCACAGAGCTTTGGCCAGCCTAACTCTTTTGCTCTGGTTGGACTCGGAAACACACTTTAGCTATATTTACAATATATCATCGTCAGTGAGATGTAAATTTCACTGAATTTCACTGAATTTTTAGAGTTGGAAGGGACTGTAGAGATCATCTAGTCCAACTCCCCCACTGAAGCAGGATTGCCCAGAGCTAGAGCATGTCACTCAGGACTGCATCCAGGTGGGTCTTGAAAACCTCCAGAGAAGGGGACTCCACAACCTCCCTGGGCAGCCTGTTCCAGGGCTCTGTCACCCTCACTGTGAAGCAGTTCTTTCTCATATTTGAGTGGAACTTCCTATATTCCAGCTTAGCCCGTTACCCCTCATCCTCTCACTGGCAACCACTGAANNTCCTTCAAACCACCCTTTAGATACTTATAGGCGTTAATAAGATCTCCCTCAGCCTTCTCCAGGCTAAAGAGTCCCAGCTCTCTCAGCCTTTCCTCATAAGGGAGATGTTCCAATCCTTGAATCATCTTCGTTGCCCTTCACTGGACTCTTTCCAGCAGCTCCTTGTCCTTGAACCGGGGAGCCCAGAACTGGATGCAATATTCCAGTTGTGGCCTCACCAGTGCCGAGTAGAGGGGCAGAATGACTTCCCTCGACCTACTGGCCATGCTCTTCCCTATGCAGCCCAGGATTCCGTTGGCCTTCCTGGCCACAAAAGAGCACACTGCTTGCTCATTGTCATTTTGCTGGACCCCCAGATCTTTCTCTTCAGCATTTGTCTCCAGCACGTCCACCCCTAACCTGTATTGGTACCTAACATTCTTCTTCCCCAGGTGCAGGACCCTACACTTTTCCTGTTGAACCTCATGAGGTTCTTCCTTGCCCAGCTCTCCAGTCTGTCCAGGTCTCGCTGGATGGCAGCACGGCCCTCCGGGGTGTCAGCCACCCCTCCCAGTTTGGTATCATCAGCAAACTTGCTGAGGATACACTCTGTCCCCTCGTCCATGTCACTGATTAATACATTGAACAGGACTGGACCAGGTATTGACCCCTGGGGGACACCACTGGTTACAGGCCCCAAGGAGATAATTTCTTGATTCATTTCTTTGGTGTTGGCGGGGAACCTAAACCAAAAGGGTGTCTCACATGCTTACAGTTTGGAAAAGACTCCTAAATTTCCTCCCTCTTCCCGGTGAATTGCTGTAAACCCTCTGAGCCCAGAGAGGGGCTCAGAGAGCCAGGAGAAAAGGGCTTCAGGCCCGAACAATAGAGGAAGTACCAGCATGCCATTAGGAAAGCCTCACACGCTCCCGTACACCACAGCACACAGCCCAGCACGGCAGCACAGGAAGTCTTTCATTTCAACAATTCACAACAAAGAGCATAAAGGGACCGTGACACACACTGCCCCAGCTCCACAGACACCGCGGGGTGGACTCACCCGAGGACAGCAGTTTCCTGCAGCAGTCCGAGTGAGCGTTCAGCGCTGCCAAGTGTAAAGGGAACATGTTGTGGATCCCACACCTGAAAGGCACAAACAAACAGCCTGGTCATTCCCAGAGCCACGGGAAAATGCAGGTTGCATTCAGACACGGCACTTCAAAAGCTCCTTCCACCAAGGCAGCGTTTTCGATCCTTTTCGGGGAAGATTCTTCCTGTTGTGTTATTCTTATCTGCATTTCCTTACCAGCTTTCTTGGGAGTTGAAAATATTCTGATACGGGAAAATCTTGGCATTATGCTTTGAACAGAATGTGGCGGGAAGGTTTCTAAAAATTCAAGATGAAATCCAAGGTAAGGGAGGAAGCAACGGAGCAGCTATTGCTTGGAGTCAATCTCTTGGTGCGGGATGCACAAATTTTTGCATCATCTACAGATACTGCAACTACCATTCTGAAGTAAAAGTAAATGCCAAAATCTTCTCAGTGTTATTTCTGAAACACATTTTTCCTGGAGTTAATGTCCTTTAGAAAATTCTTGTGTGGCTTTTCAAAGCCTCCCCCCTCTTCTTCCCTTTCTTTCCCCAGAGGCTGGGGCAGCTGATGATTCTTCTTCACGCCTTCCTTTAGGCTGCCATGACACTTTGTTTTCTTCCAACATCCTAAGAACTAAACATCTCCCTTTTCCTATTTGCTGCAGCTACCCTCCTCATATGTCCTTACAAATTTCCCCCCTTTGACACATGCCTGTCTTTTCAATTACATCAGAAACTTCTCAGAGCTGCGTGAAAAAAAAAGTAGGCACTCATCATTAGGCTAAATCTCTCAGGCAACCACACATTTATTAAATAAGCTGAGTACCCAGCAGCTTTAATTAACATCAGCAAATCACCCCAGTTCAGTCCCTAAGCACGCCGCTAGTTACTGTCTTAAAAGACTTTTGGGTTTGGACATCTTGGCTTCTGTCACTTAGCATTGCTTTGCGAATCATTACTCTAGAAATATCCTACAAGTAGTCCTCCAAGTGCACACAAACACAGAGCCTCTGCAACCAACTATCTCAACAAGATTATCACCTACTGCCTGCTTCAGCAGATATATTTTTGAAAAGGACAAATCCTTGAACAATAGCAGATGGATTCATATCTGCCCTTCATTTCTGCAAGACAACTGGTGAGTGGGAGAGTATGATCACCTCATGGAAGAGGACTTTAGATACAGATCCAGAGATACAGGAACTGTAAGATTTTCTGCAAGATTCACCATAGATCTTTCTTACTTATGAAGCCTTAGACAAAAGTGAATGTGGATGCTTATAAGGATACCTTACTCTCTCCAGCTTTTTATACGTATGTGTATTTAACTAGTTTTTGTTTGCTTTTAAAAATTCATTCTTTACAGAATCCAAAGGTCCATCCTTCCTCTGTCTTCACATTAAATTTGTCCTCCTTGCTGCTTCACTACACTAAGGAGTGACTTGTGGTGCTGTTCAAATTTTAATTTTGCTAGTCCCAGCATTTACAACTTAGAGTAAATCTATTAAAAGTCAATCTGACAGCCTGTTCTTTGAAGGAAACAGCAGAAGCTCCACCAAGCTGCTACATCTGTATAAACAGGTTGCATTTTTTAGCTGTGGATTCATTTATTTAAGCTAACGTTGAACATTCTGTATCCCTGTGCTTCTTCCTACACCCATTTTCCTCTATCTCCTCTTCCACGTAGTTACCTAAAGAAATACTTTTCTTCTTTTCGGTCAAGATTTCCACTCAGCACACGTTTTGGCTGGTTTCCATCGAAATACATTATCTGCACATCTGCTAACCAGCGTCACACTTCTATAGCACTGTTCACACTGTTTCCTCCCATCACTTACACAATCTCCCCTTTAAATGCAGTTGCCTCAAAGACTGACCGAGCTGTCTGCGCTTGTACCTCACAATGTTGTGGAGTTTGCCTTTCGAAGCCAGTTTGGTGAGTTCAGCCAGAGTTATTTACATGCAGCACATACAAAAGCCCATTCCCAGCATTTCAACACTCCTTGTTTAGCACAGTAGCATTGTTCAGATCTGCTTGATATCTCTGAGACAACTTTTCATTTCACTTATTTCTGCTGATGGAAAAAGTATTTTATTCTATCCGTGTTCCAGTCACCCGAGTGTGAAACAGGAATTCCTAACTGGATAACCCTGATTCCAAGAGTGGGCTATCCCACTGCATCTCATTTTCTCCTTAAACCTAAAGATAAGACACACACTTGGACTTACTGTATTGGAGAAAGAGCTAGCAAAAATATACTTCTATTTAGACATCAAGATCTTCATGTTAACTATGTTAATAAAAGCCAGTGATGTTAGCTGAAGCCTGTGGAATTTCATTATCCATGCCAATTGGAGCTCTGTTCCACCTTCTGAATTTGCATGGTGATGGCCATACTTATAAGGGAATATGGCAAAGGCAAACGCACCACTTTCTTAAACATCATCAAGAAAAGAAACAAAATACTGAGAGCTACAAGTATCTTCAAAATTAAAACCAGCTCATTTGCACCTGGAAGCAAGTTTTCCTAACCAGGTAAGTCAAGAGAAGTCATCGACTTCTATGCTAGGTTCTAGGTAGAAGACTCTTAAATTAAAATTTGGAGACATGTGGAGCCAATTGCTGAAAACTTACATTCATGAACAGATGCTGCTATTAAATACCTGTTACAGATATCCCTTGTGCCATTGCAGGTCTTCTACCCCTTTGTTTACCTTCAGGTTTGCTGTTTTCTTTTGACAAACTAACCAATACTCAAGTACTCTTAAAAATCAAGCACCTGCCAGTGTTTGAGTCAACAATACTTATCATATGGTGGGTGCAGCCTTGACATACGCACAAGAGAAAAAAACCCATACAAACACAACATTGAATTGAAGCAGAAAGTACATTTAAAATGTCTCATTTCAACTCTTTGTCTTTCTAGTAAAAAAAGACTCCCAAACCCATCAGTCAGATAAAAGCAGTCCTATTAATTCAGCCACCTGACTATCAGAAACCATGAAACATCAAGACAGGCTCTAGTTGTATTGAGTTCAGAAATACCTAGTAACATCTGCTTTGCAATACTCCACTTCTGTTGATTATCGTATGTCATACCAACAGACACGAGTCAAAATAATAGTCAAAAATAACATGTGACAGGCCACTAGGCATTAGGTTAATTTAGATACTAAAGAATGTGCAGACAAATCCCTTGGAAAGCAGATGAATTTTTTTTTTCAATTACATTTCCTACACGAAGTTAGCCCCACGTTACCCACTGAAGTACAGTACAATTATGCTTATCCATTTTAACCTTCACACTTCAGAACCTGAGGAGTAACTGTGTTTCCAGGCATTGTACATAACACCTGAACTTTACAAACAGCCCCACTTCAGCCACCTACTTGGCAGTATCGGCGCCGCTGGTTATGAGGGTGTTAATCAAAAGCTCGTGTCCATATCTTGCAGCCACATGCAGAGGGGTGTTACCATCCTTATCAACGCAGTCGATTTCCCCTCCTGCAAAAGACATTTTCACACAGTTTAATGCAGGAAGGTTAAGCATGACTCAGTGATCGCAAACGTTATTTCTCTCTGGAGAATGCAGCATAACCAGTCCATCCAGAGATGGAGAAGCAGCACAGAGCCAGCTGTCAGCTGCCCATCACTGGTACTGAATGTGGTCTGACAGCAGCATTTTCACCTCCCTCTCCAGCAGCAGCATTTCCCCCCAGACTGACAAAAGAACAGCCGAACAATGCTCCAGTAGAACTTTTCCTGTTGTAATTTAAGCCTGACATCTCATGTTTTATCCTTATAAGCAGGAAAAATAGATTATTTCTTTCTTCTCTGCTGCAGCTTTTGACCATGCAAAGATTGCTATCAAGTCCTTGCTTTCTTTTTGGACCAAGGAACTGTAACATTTTCATTCTCCTCGTAAGTCATGTTTGCTGTTATTCTCCAGCTATTCTCATCCTTCCCCACTCCTCTCCAGCTGGCCCACATTCTTCTGCAAGTAAAATGTCAAAAGACAGAAACAGTACTACAGCTGACATCTCCCAATGCCGAGCTGAGCAAAAGGATTACTTCATGCCTGCTGGCTACTCTCCTATCTCCACACTCCTGTACACCACTATGTACATTGTTGATCACTGCTCTGTGGTCAACAAGCTTCTGAGCCTCTACAAACCCCAAATCCTTTCTTGAGGAGCCTCCACCCACCCGGCTGCTGCTATTCTGAACTTGCCCAACTGATACTTCTGCCCGTGTGGGGGATCTTTCCTTTGCTTCACTTGCATTGCAACTTCTGTCTCCAATTTTGCAGGGTCATTTTTCCATTCTGACTCCATCTTTTGCCAAGCTAAGTCTCTCCCAACATCATGTTTTCTCCAGACGTTAAAAGCACATTTTCTATTCCACTATCCAAGCTGTTAATGAAAATACTGGATAGTTCCAGACTCGGGAGGGAAACTGAAAACCCCCTCGTTACACCTTCCATTTCAATAATTCACGTATTGCTAACCTCTGAGTGTAGTTTTTTCAACTAGTTATCCACCAAGACTGTAATATATTAATACTCCACTAGTTTGCTGTGAGAATACTTTATGAAAGTACGTAAAAAGTCATGCTAATATCAGGATATGGTAAAATTTACTGCATGTGCACTATTCACAAGAGATAACGTCATAACTGCAAGAAAGTTTTATTAAAGCACTACACAGCATTTTCTAATGGTAAATAAAGGTCAGTGAAATGCCAGAGCAGGCTCCCTGGGGTGAAGCGTCCACCAGCAGAAGTGTCCACAATCATTACCTGCCCACAGAAAAGTCAGAGGACAGCCCTGTGTTCAGAAAGCCTATTACCCTGCTGTAGAAGAAAATTACGATGTTTCAGCATCTTTTACAAAATCTATGCCAGATATTGCCCACACCTCCCTAAGTGTTTACAGATTGTTCATTTGCTCACTTCAGAATTTTTGGTCGATCTGTGTAAAATTCTCCAACTTTTCTTTTTCCCCATTTTTAAAAGTAGGTATCACATTTGCAATTTTCCCATTTTAAGGTAATCCATTCTTCCTCTACAAGTCACTAGAGACAGCCCACTCATTAAGCAGAATGAAACTCCATTTCTTTAAATCATTGACATTTCTCTCTTCCACAATATCCCATGGCAATGAGGCATAAAGTCTCTTGTAATCAGATCTGTGTACAATACAGCGTAAATGTTCAGCCACCTTCAGTATCTCACACTTACATTCCAAGTTTAGGATTTTGGAAAACAAACAAAAAAACCAATCAACCAAAGAACAAACCCCAGACCATCCTGTCTGGTATAGTGGCCAAAGCTGGGAAGCATAAGCAAATAATCAGTAATAGCAACCTCTGTCAATCACAACCAGGACTCTACCAGATCTCCAATAATAATATTTGTTACACTCTGTAGTATTCTTGGACAAAAGAGATACCTGATAAATGACTGATAATCAGGACTGCTGGCTATGCCAGAACAAACAAGGTGGTGCTGGTCCACCCTCCTGAGTATTTATTCAACACTTAAGGAAGACAGTGATGAGGGGTGGAGCTAAGGGAGCTCACAGAAATACAGCTGATGAGCAGAGGGTAGAGGAAATGATGTGAACTCAAAGCACACCAGGGAATCTCTCGAGGGAAGACAACTAGAAACTTTTTCTTTTATTAGTTTTTAAATAATTTCAGAAATAAAGTTGTGCCTGCTTCTCAGCAGAAAAAAAAAAAAAAGAAGACCTGTATACAGCTTTGAACTCTTGTTTTCAGGTTAAGAATCACAGCAAACCAGCTGGACCACCACTGGATGGAGGTTTATGGGATTTTGTTAACAGCCAAAATTTCAACTTGTCGTGGCATGCTGGAATGCGAGATGACAGTGCAGTTCAAAGCCAGAAATTAATGGAGAACTAAGCAGCTCTCAGAACAGTCCTTTGGTACTCTGGGTCAAAACACCTAAAAATTGCAATCTTGGAAATGTCTAATCTTTTGGAGAGTTGCTGAACAGGCTCAGAAACTCACCGTTCTGAATGAGGGTCTGCGACCGTGTGAACCTCCCATGGACAGCTGTCATGTGCAGCGGGCTCTTCCCATCCTTACTCTAACAGAAACAAAACATAAAATCAACCATGTAACACATAAAGCAGTGGAAACAATTTGAAGTGTCTCAGCTCAACATCCTACAGCTATTCTTCAGATAAAACCTCTGCCAGCTTCAAAAGTCTGTCGGACCAAAACTATACATGAAGGTAAATGCAGAAGGTATAAGTATACAAGGAAAGCTCAGTAACAAAATGGGCTGGAGTGGAGCCTGTCCTTACAGCCTGGCTGCATGCAATACCTACTAGAAACCTACAGTTATATGAAATATAACTCTTTAATATTATTTTTAAGTAACAGAGCTCCTAAGTATGAGCTGTCTCTGAGGGATTCAAGTATTAGATCCCATTTCTCAATCTGCATTTTATACATACATCCCAGAATAAAAGCCACTCTATTAAAAAGGTTTGGTTAATAAATTTCCACACAATCAAAAATAGGATGTCTACAAGAGACAAACAAAACAGGGAAAGCAGGTACAGAAAGAAAGGTAATATGAGTAGAAAGAAAGATAATAAAGAAAGGTAAAATGAGTAGAGATCATTGTTTTAAGTTCTAGAGAAAAAACATGAGACTGAGGAAGCCAAGGAGCTGAGAAAATAGCATGTCCAGTCTCACTACTCACATCACTTCATGTTTATCAACACAGGGTTTTCATGGAAAGCACAATCCCTAACTTCATTTTCATAATTCTGAGTTTAAATAGTGCACTGACAATTCACTGATTTCAAGGGACTTGCCAGAGGTGTTAAGTGCTAGGAGACCAGTTTTACAGATGGGAAACTGAAACAGACAGACTACTTTAAAGTAAAGCAGTCAAAATCTTATGTGAACTCAGATATTTCAAGTCTTCTGGTACCTATACCAGTACCCTATATCAAGTCCCTTTCAACTTCATCAAGATAAATAAATTGTATCTCAAAAGCCTTCAGATATCCTAACAGAATCAGACTTTGTAAACTCAGGCTCTAAAGTAGGTAAATAAATAACCTGCAGTTCTTATTTCCCTGGGAAAGTCAAAGAAAATGTTAAATCAGGTTTAATTAAATCCGTATTGTAGGGGAAAGGAAAACACCAGAAAGAAATAGTTCCTTGATTGGCTGAATCCCTGAGGTAACATTTTAACAGAGCTCCTGGGACTCTAGTTTAGTAGTGGTTCATGCCTTCACAAGAGTGGCTGGCCTAGAGTTTAAGGCTGTCATTATATTTAGCAAGGCACCAAGAGATCCTCTGCTGGGAAGTAATCTCATCCAAGCGGTTTAATGATCAACATTCTCAGCATCACTCTACTTCCATCAGGGATTTAAAGCCATGCTGTACTCATTATTAGAGTTTCCAGTCTGCAATGCAGGCTTTACCTGAACGTTAACATCTGCCCCATTATTCACCAGCAGTTCAAGACACAGTGCTCCATGAGTGGAGGCAGCAGCAAAATGCAAGGGAGTGAATCCATTATTATTAGGCTGATTTACATTAGCACCATAGTCAATCAGCTCATTAACAACAGAATCCTGACCATTGTAACAGGCAATGTGAAGTGCAGTATTTCCATAGATGTTCATTTCATCAATCTAAAACGAGACAAGGAGACACAGTTAAAATTACAGACATCAACTGACCATTTTACATAATGCATCACATACTACAAATGGAAATAGCTAGAGGCTTGAACTGTCATAGGGCTTACTTCTCACCAGCAAATTTCATTGACAAAAAATATATTCCCAGAAAGCTTAAATTTGGAATGCTTATTATTATTAACTTTTTGTTCTACTGGCAATTTCTAAACGCCACTATGAAGCTTAAAGCTGATAGCAAGACTATGTAATGATGATGATGATGATGACAAATGTCCTAACAAGCTGGAAAGCTTTTACATCTAAGTGGGAAAGTAGGATAAATAAAAAGCACACAATCTGAATTTTAAAATATATAAATTAATCACTGACTATTTAATTTTTGTGAACAGAATCAGGCTTAAGAGCCCTTTCCACAGATTTCTTTTCAGAAGGGAGTGAAGATGAAACTGCACAGCCATTTACACTTCAATAAGAAACCACCTTCAGTAGTTCAGTATTATAAAGATGAAATTAAGATTATGTTACTTCTTGATGACTAGCTTAGTATTCAACTGCTGTTCTGTAAAATAGGACAAGACCGATTGGCTCAGGGAAGAAGTGAATACCCTTCCACGAAATACAGGTGTCTCAAAGATCATATCCCCAGTGGTGGAGAACATGGAAGTTAAAGGTAGTTATTAGCATAGTACTGCTAATAACAGGAAACACCTATTCCCCTTCAACTTCACAGTCAACAGCCTGTGAACACGGACTTCTGGCATTTTTTTGGCAGGTCAAGTCAGCTGGTTATAAAGCTGGCAAACGCAATGGCTTTATTTGACATCTCTGATGAACCAATGCAGGCTGTTCTGGTTCTCTCAGTGCTGCTTTCAACTACTGAGTTGACAACATTACACGGAGAGAGGTCTGTGCCCTGAAAAAAAAAATCTTTTCCAGAATGAAAATAAACCTTCTCCTTCCCACCCTCAGCTACAGAGGAAATACAGATCCCTAAACTTAAACAACCTGAACTGCAGTTTAGTAAAGTACGCAGTGTATATGTAGGGAACAACTGCTCATCATATCAAAGGGAAAGCATTTCTCTTGCATTTGAGGCAAGAGAAATTTCATTATTTCATCTTTCTTTGCAGGAACAGCATATATTTCCTGATTTCTTCAGCCAGGTGGCCTGGAATTTACTGTCCATATCAGACATTTTTATTCCAGAATGTTTCTTGAACTAATAAACTCCATGAAGCACAATGTGCTTTTCATGGTCTAGAAAATGGAAACCATTTTCTTTAAAAGCCCTGCCAACGTTTGTAGCAGCATCCATAAGAAAGGAGTATATTCAAATACAGAAAAACCTGGAAGCTACAAAGAACACATTACCACATACCTCTACCCCCAGGTTAAGGAGGTGTTTAACAACGTTAATCTGTCCATTGGATGCAGCTGCATGAAGTGGGGTGTAACCCTTCTTGTCTTTACAAGTCACCTCTGCACCATGATTAATTAGCAAGGCAACAACTTCCAGGTGACCTTCAAAAGATGAGAGATAGTAATCAATGAGTATACTATCCTACAGCACCACTTCTCCCAAATTGCTGCTTTCTTGCTGATGCACTGCCTCTTTCTCTGGTGTTTCACAATGCTCCTACAGTTTTACAAGGGGGAAAAAAAAAAATCCATAAATGTTCTTAATCCTAGCTCTGGGCCTTGTCAAGAAATTCATGCAATACATATTCACCTTCACCAGATGTGTCACATTTCTCTTTACTAACTTAGTTTTCCAGTCATTAAAAGAACAAAACCTCACCCCTTCCCCATTTATTTCTTTAAAAATAGTAAGTTTGTGGTTTATTCTCCATGCTACAGAAAGAATAGCGAGCACAGGAGCATGACAATACAAATCTTCCAAAACAGCATCCTGTTGATGTCACCTGCAGACGCAACTGCTAACACTTGTTGGGTATTTTTGTTAGCAATATAAAATAACATTAATAAATCATAAAATCACAGAATCACAGAATAGCAGGGGTTGGAAGGGACATCTAGAGATCACCTAGTCCAACCGCCCTGCCAAAGCATGTCCACCTAGAACAGGTTTGACAGGAACATGTCCAGGCAGGTTTTGAATGTCTCTAGAGAAGGAGACTCCACCACCTCTCTGGGCAGCCTGTTCCAGTGCTCTGACACCCTCAAAATAAAGAAGTTCCTCCCCATGTTTAGATGGAACTTTCTATCAAGTTTGTGCCTCTTGTCCTGTCACTGGGGAACCACTGAAAAAAGACTGGCCCCATTCTCTTGACACTAATCCTTTAACTATTTATATGCATTGATCAGATCCCTCCTCAGTCTTCTCTTCTCCAGACTAAAAAGACCCAAGTCCCTCAGCCTTTCATTGTAAAAGAGATGTTCTAGTCCCCTAATCTTTGTAGACCCTCAAATGATGGGTCTTCTCCAGCACCATTGAAGACATGGAAAACTACATTTTGAGTGAGTGCAGAATTTGATTCAAAGCCTACCAATATAAACACAAGATTTTCTACTGAATCCACTGATGAGGTTTTTGTCTCTCCAAAACTTTATCATTAACATAAAACTGTGCAAAAAAAATCTGAATATAAATCTAAAAAGGTTTGAATCTGAACTCATGGTCTATACACACATACTTAGTCTGCAAACTAAAATAATTGCAATAGCTTCAACAGTCATACAGATTGAGAGCTAACTGACAGATCAATGGGACATCTGTCTTCAGGAGTGAAATGCCTCCCCCTGAATTAGGATCTCCCTACAGAATACAGGGGAAGAGCATAACAGCTCAAAATGCAACTTATAACCCACCTGAATCTTCAGTCTCCTCCTCTCCCTGAAGGTTTCAAACCATCTGGCCTGCCTTCCCAGATAGTGCCCTAACCACCAAAATTAAATCAAGGCAAAATGAGAAATAGGCCTTATTGCTCCATATTGAAGCAGAGCTGTCTGTCTTAGAATAATTTGTTCTGTCAAAAACCACATAGCGCTGTGCATCCTCTGAGTTGTACAGCAGGTTCATGAGAGAGGCAGCTTTGGTCGTGTGCAGACCTAGGACACTTTGTGAACAATGTCCAAAGTACCCAAAGCACTCAAGAAACTACGTGAGGGTTTACAGGATAAGAAACTCAGATCTCACTATCTAAATTCTGTCCAAATTACGCTACAGACTCCTCAATCCCATTGCTAATTTAGGCCTTAAATGTTATCTTAATATTTCGAAAAGCACATCAGAAATTTGTTAAAAGAATGAAAAGCAAAAGAGATGTGGCATGCACAGCACAATGTAAAAGCCTTTCATTTCTACATAGTGGAGTTCAAGGCTCACTAGCTCAAAAGCCAAATCACATTAATTGGCAGGAGTCTTTCCATCTGTCTGTGCCTATCAAAAAAGCCCACAATATGCTTTTTCACAGTTTGAAATCTCCTATTATCTAATTTCCAAAAGTGCCAGGATTAAAATTAAGAATTTGACAGGTGAGATGAAAGAGCTCCTGGCAGAGGGCACACAACATCTCATGAACTGTGATCTGGAATACACTGCTAGTCCAGCATGAAAGCTCTTGAACAGGAATGACCACTATCACAAGCAATCTTGATATAGCATTTTTAAATCATAATGTCTCATGATGAGAAACTTTCCTTTAACTCAAAAGGAACAATTGATTTATTCAAGTACTATTTGGTAACACCACTGATGTCCTGAATATATCTGCTGCGCCTGTCTACTCTGGAATAAAAGAAGATGATTTGCTTCTAAGAAAAGGAAAGACTATGAAGCATCTTCTAACAATATCAAAACTCAGCTACTTATTAACGTAGATAACTAGCAAAATTTATGATTGAATTTATCTGCATTTTATATAAAGTAGTTTTTAGCAAAAATAAAAGAAACAAATATAACCCGTATTCTTTTCAAGCCCAAATACACTTCAGGCTGGATTTAGAATCAGGATGAAAAAATAAAAAGGGAAAAAAAAGAAAAAGGAAAAAAATCAACACAAAGAGCCCACATTAATTGTGTTAAGGAAATCACAGCCAAGTTCTCACCAGCTGCAAGACTGTAAATAGACACTGTTTATTCAGATCAGCTGAACCCTTCCCTCTTCAGGGTAACTACAACACCCACTTTCCATGGCCTGGTCTGCTCTTGCCCATTTTAAAACATGTTACTGATTTGTCAACAGGAAATTAAAAAGAAAGGAGGAGCAACAGCCCTGGCCTTACCCATATATGCTGCCCAGTGAAGTGCTCTTCTGTCCTTTTTGTCAAAAGCATTGATGTTTGCACCCTTGGCTAAGAGCAAGTTCACCATCTAGAAGTAACAACAGCAAGTAAGCCAACCCTGCAGATCACACACCCAATGGTTTATTCATCGTTTCATATTCATATTCCATATTCATCATTCTAGCAATAATTTAGGATCTCGAAATCCTGCTGTTGAGCGACAGATTTGTGAATTACACAAATACTGTTCAAAGCTGTGAGCATTAATGACAGGGACCAATGACAGCCATGAGTAACCAGGACAAGCTTTGTGTCCACACATGGGGTGAGAGTATCAAGGGTGCTTCTACTCCAACGTGCTTCAAACTGAGCTTGGCAAACAACCTGGAAGAGAAACAGGCCTGGAAGAGAAATATTGCTCTTAGTTAAGACCATCTTAAGGGGTTTTCTTGTGAACTGGGACAAGATTCCTCCAGGTGAGGTAACAAACCCTCATATCTGCTTGATCTTCCAACAAGGACTGTCTATTTCTTGCCACGCTACAGTGATTATCGTTCTGTTTCCATGTGCCCATGGCAGTGTGGATGGGCACCAGGCAGCTTCATACACCACACTGGCCTTTTAGATAGCATGACTAAGAGGTAAAAAGCTGCTTTCCCCACTGCCAATCATCCAAGATTAAAGGTAAGAAAACTTGGAAAAAAGAAACTGAATGAAAAACACATTCAAAAACTGTCTTTTCTGGCAGAACATTCTAAAATCATAAATTACAGAGCTGTGCAATTGTCTTCTCATATACTGCTTTGCCAGTAAAGAAATCAACTAAAAAAAGCAAATATTTAGTTAACATTTCTGAGAGACTATCCAAGAGCTTTAGGTTATGACAGTTAGACTCAAGCATTACAATCTTGCTCCTACAGTGCAGTATTTTAAAGGCAAACCACCATCATCGTTTTACAGGGACTACTATATCTCTTCCTTCCTTTAATTACAGTACGACTGATCAACTTTTGCTAACAGAATTTTACTGTTTCTGTCAAAGAGGTTTTTTTCCATATCCAGATCTTCAGGTGAGGAATGGGCAAATGAAGATCCTTTCAC